>JAUZNK010061205.1:0-14885 GCA_035046665.1 Euphysa ruthae
ATAAATATTCATCTTTTGGCCTAAACCATGAGTATAAGCATAAGATAAAATCCATAAAAATTAATTTTGCATTCATTCACATAAAGAAAATTTTTATTTAACGTGGGGCCAAAAATTAGCTTCAAATTATATACTTTATAAGGTTACCACAGGTTTGGTTCTGGAGTACTTAGAGCTCCCATTTGAGCTTAATAAATACCGCTCGGCCAGACAACCATAAACTTATAGCACTGAATCAAATCGAATGCTACTCATACGCTGAGTGGGCGATACCCTAATTTGAACCTGGAAGCTTAATATTTTATTGATTTCATGTTCTGTGTAGGTGCAACATCTAAACAGCGTGCTATCAAATATGAAAAGATTGCACGAAGAAGAGCGAGAAAAAGTTGCGCAAGATTTTTTATGGATGCATTCTATAGCAGAAGATGCTGAGAAGAAATATTGCGATGAAAAACAAATATCAAGTCATTTAAAAATCGAAATTTCTTCAATTCAAAAAAAACTCATTGCGCAAGAAACTGATACGAACAAATTAAAGCAGCTGTTATTGAGCTATGAAGAAGAAAATCGTTGTTTGAAAAAAATTGTGGAAAACTTTGCAATCTGTGCAGAGAACAATATTGCCACTCCACAACCGTTACCTAAAAAGTCAATTTCTCCAAACACAGTTAAATCAAAGATTCCAATTCGAATAAAAAAATCAAAAAATCTCCCACCGAAATCAACAAAACCTGGAAAACAAAGAGCTATTCCCATTCTTTCGCAACGGAGATTTCGATTTCCATCAATAAGACGAAAAAACAAGGTGCAACCTCTTAGCTGCTAGTAAATACTCACAACACCCATCACACCCACACATACAGAACAAAAACACTCCCCAGTAAGTACATATTCTTTGTTTCTTTCATGTTACAAAGAAAATGTGTTTAATGGAGAAATATAAATAAAGGAATAGCCAGCAATTTCCGTCTTTCTGTCCGCACGTAGGTGATTTTCCTTTTAATAATTTTTTCTATATATATTTTTTATTTTTCATATTTGATGCTATTTATAAATAAGAAAAAATATTCTAGATTTGCAACAAAAAATTATATTTTTTCGTTTATTGCCGAATTATGGCTGTTTTAGACTTAACACCAACATATTTTTAATAAAAATATTTTATTACAAAAATGATGACTATAAGCGAAAATTTTTTTTCTCGGACTTCTCAGGCCCTAAAGTCCTAAATTTGTAAAATTTAATTCAAAAATGACGTTTTACAGTTTTACTCAAAAAATTTTAATCCAATGACGTATTTAAATAAAATTCAAAAATCAAGTTGTTTAATTTTCTTCTAGAAACAACGTTCTGTTTTATAATATCATATATCAATAAAAATTCTTGAATGTCAATCAAATTCGATTTAGTATATTGGTTTAGTAGTTTAAGGGTCGTCCAGCTTGATTTCATTTTTCTCAAGAATACTAATTACACTTTTTCTATTTTCCTCAAAATGTTAATTGTTCTGCAGTTGATTTTGATAAAAGAAAATATTTTTGTACACTTCAACTATTTTGAAATAATTTCAAACGGGATAAACCTTTTTCAAAAATCACCATTTTAAAATTTTCTCACTAATTTTTGCCTCGATTCCATTTAAGATTTCGTTAAAAACAATGTTTATAACAACCAATGCCTGATATTTTGAGAAAAAAAGTAGACAAACAGCAAACGCACTAAATGTGTTTCTAAAAATCAATAGGCTTGGATTTTCTAACTAAATTGAACTGAAATAAGTTTTTCTGAGAAAGGTAGTTAATTTATTTCAATATTAATAAATTAAAATTCGCACTTTCCACGCATGACGTAAGGCTGAACAAAACTAAGCTGAAAGAATATAAGATAAACTACACATGACGTAAGGCTGAACAAAACTAAGCTGAAAGAATATAAGATAACCTGCGCATGACGTAAGACTGAATAAAACTAAGCTGAAAGAATGTAAGATAACCCACGCATGACGTAAGACTGAACAAAACTAAGCTGAAAGAATATAAGATAGCCTGAAATTTTTTCTTGCTTTAACATAATTTTTTTTTTTTTTCGATCTCTCTCTCCCTCCCCTCATCCTCATTCTTGGCCATGCATAGCAAAAAACGCTGTGTTTAGCCACGTCATTCATAACAGTTTTTATTATGCATTTGCAGAATTATGAGCAAAGCAATTCGACTGCATCTTACTAGAGTATAGGAATTCACCTTTGCAGCATTGTGGTTTTAAGGGTGGATTAGAGAGCGGAGCCCCGACCATGGATTGATAAAGCAAAATACTGGTTAATTCGAATTGCAAACAAAAAATAAATAAAAATAACAATGGAATTGCACAGCAAAGAAATGTGATATTTGTTTTTCGTTTGAGCTGTAAGATTATGAAAAATAGTATTTACAATACTGCATTACCTGGAAATTTTAAATTTTACAATTACCATTTGAGCTGAAAATTCTATATTATTCTTAATCATCCGTTAATTATGCACAAATTGCAAGGAAATAAATTGAAGTATAAATGATGTTTAATTCAACCCAAGAGAGGACACGTAGAATTAGGTTATGGTCAAATGTATACCTTCAACATTCGTTTCTTGCATAACATGCTGGTAATGCTGAAGTTCTTAAATTTTAATCCAGGGTATAGAAATTTTAATGAAACTTTTTTCAAATGAGATGAAATAGTATAACAGAGCAGCTTTGAGTTGAATCACATGATAAAAAGTGCATTTTCATTAAGACCCAGAAAAATCTGTTATTACTTTGCTTAACTTTAGACTTCCTTGGCACTAACGTCGCTTCACTTAGTGATTTACTACGAGGAGACAATAAATACATTTATTTTTCTTAAAGGAATGAGACTGAGTATATCACACAAGGATCAAACATTGAGAACTCGCAATTGAAATAATTAGCTAATGACAAACTTCATCATACCCTAATAAAAAAATTCAATAAAAACATGACTGGTTAAAAGTTGAAATATCTAAAAAAGAGGAAATATAAGACAAAAGAAAATACTATGAAAATATTCAAGAAAAATAAAGTAAATGAACAGGAGAAAATATTATATATTAGAATGAAATTTAAGCAAATCATGATAGACAAGCAAGAACAATATTTAATTGAAAGTAGAAGTTATCATTCTAAAATAAAAATGATTAGGTTCAAACCAGGGATTTTGTAAAATGTCTGGATAAACATTGTTATGTGACATTAGGATAGATTTTCAGCCTTAAAAAAAAACGAAAAGTTTTACACTTAAACAACATCTGCTATAAATCATACCTTGCAAACACATGATACCATCACATGATACCATTGCAATTGGACTTAAACTCTTACAGTTGTTTTCGATTAATTTCAACTATCATTGAGAGTGTGAGATTTAATTTCAATCGAATTCAAACACGAACTTCTACCACATAAATAGTAAAATTTATTTCTATTTACAGCCTTATTGTATATTAATCACTGGTAGCGTAAGAAAAGTTGTTGTTTGTTGAATTCTGTAGTATTTTTTTTTTTTTCTGCAGATAGAAATACATGAATATATTATATGGAATTATGACAATTCTCATATGCGCTAGTACTGTATTGGTAACATACAAGATTACCATTCTTGTGCCACGGGTTCGATTCCCGGCTAGGGCATGGCTTTTGTTACATTGAGAATTATAGTTTCTAATTTAGAACTGTTTTTTAACTTTGAATTGCCAACAAACTTACTGTACTTTCGCAAACCTTAATATATTAATTTCGGATACTGCCAGGTCATTAACTTTTACTTTTATTAAAAGAAAAGAAACTTTTTACTTTAAACTTTATTATTTAGTATAAATTATTTAAATAAAAATTTTATTTTTTAGTATAAAATATTTAAATAAAATTTTTTCGATAGATCAAATTAAAGAGATTTTAAAGTTGCATGAAAACACCTAACTTAAAGTAATTTAATTTAATGAGAGATTTGGATAGTTGGAAAAGCAGTACGAAGACTTGAATGACGAACACCAAATTTTAAAAACTATTGGAATGAAAAGTTTTTAAGCGAAAAGTATAAATGAGTTGTCGTGGAATTAAATGAAATGGAAAACCAAGATGAATTGAAAAAAGAAAATTATGAAATGAAGGAAAAAATGAAGAAGTTAGAAGACAGAAGCAGACGAAATAATTTGAGATTTTGTGAGGTGGAGGAGAGTCAAGACGAGACATGGCAGCAGAGTGAGGTGGAGTTAGTTATTAGGCAAAAGTTGGGGTTTTATAAAGAACTTTTGTATCGAAAGGGCGCATCCTGTTTTAAAAAAAAATGACAAGGGTGATAGAACAAAGAAAAAACGGACAATCGTGGTAAAGTTTCACAATTATAAAGACCGGAATGCAGTCCTTAAAAAATTCTTTCTTTTAGAGCTGTGGAAAGAAAACATTAACATAAACGAAGATTTTAACGAATGTACAACCGAGCTATGAAAACGTCTCCTTGAAAAAGCAAAAAAATTACGCTCTGAAGATAAATTCGCTAAAGCTATTATATTTATAAAATCGTTCTGGATTACTTTTTTGTGTGTGTTATTTTTGTTTAAATTATATTTTATTTAACTTTAGATGACTTCAAACGAGAAGAAAGAAATTTTTGTAACAAGTGGAGACACTATCCAATCTCCAATTTATGAAACCTTTAACGACAAAGTTATTTGATAGTGACTGTGAAACTTTACCAACTTCTGTGAAACATATCTTTAATACAAGCTGTTTTGAACAGTCTGAATTTAGATTTATAAATAAAAATAATAAATTTTGAATTTTACATGCTGATATTAAAAGTTTAAATTTTAGTGGCTATTTTAGTGACTTTAATTTGCTGTTAAAATTTGACAGAGACATGGGAAAATATTGATGCAGCAATCAGTAAGCTTTTTATTTGCTTTACCAGATTACAAACTGTTTAGTCAACCTCACTTTTCTACATAAGGTGGTGGAGCATGCATATACGTTTTAAATATACACAATACTAATTTCGGAAAACAATACTAATTATACTGAAAGCGTATGGGTTGAAATTATTATTACATCTGCAAAGAATAACATCTTATCAATGTACAGGCCACCTGCTGGTAAAGTTTCACAATTCACTAGTTTTGTTAAAAGTATGCCGAACACGACGAGGGTTTAAATACGCAAAAAGCAAATATCGAGAAAAAATCCCTTCATCGAACTAATTTAGAGGCTTTTAAACAAAAACTTAACGATTGTTCCTTGAATAATGTATATAAAAGCAACTGTGCTAATCTGGCATTTCAAAACTTTTTTGACAAGTTTCATAAAATATTCAAAGAAACTTGTCCAGTCAAGTTAGTTAAGGTTAAAACAATGGTGATATACCTAAAATTTTAAATTCAAATAACAAAACTGTAAAAAATTTTGAACAGATATGTAAAGAATTTAATATATTCCTTTCAATGCTAGTCCAAACTTAGCGTCTAATAAAAATTCGATACAGATATAATAAAATAGCAAATTAAAAAACAAACAATAGCTTTACTCAATATCTCGTTCCTACCATAAATGTAGAAATCTGACCCATAAAAAGCTCAAAAATGCCATTTTTTCTGTTAAACGAAATACATAAAGTGGTTTTGACGAACTAACTAGTAATGTGTTTCTTACTGTAGTTAACGCGAAAAAAGTCTTTGTTTTATGTTTTAAATAAATCTTTAAACCATATGGTTTTTCCTGGTCTACTTATAACTGCTAGAGTAAATCCAATGTTTAAAAATAGTGATCATACTCTTGCATCAAATGATCGACCTATATCTTTTATTCTAGTTTTTTACGAAATATTTGAGAGAGTTATTTATAGTATTTAATCAATTTGCCTATAATCATTTATTTTATAAGAAACGATTCGGCTTTCAAAAAGGATACTCCATCGAACATGGTGTTTTAGAGTTAACTGAAGAAATTTATAACTCTTTTGAAAAAAAATTAATTTGTACTTGTAGTCTTTATCGAACTTTCCAAAGCATTTCATACAAAGCATTATAAAATTCTTTTATCGAAATTGGAAGATTATGGGATAAAAGGTAAAGTTTTCAAATGGGTTAAACTCTATTTAAAAATAGGAAGCAATTTGCATGTGGAGTTCCACAAAGTTTTATTTTAGGACCGTTATTGTTTTTTAATTTACGTTAATAATATGTATAGAGTCTCAAACCTTATTTCTACAATTAGGTTTGCTGATGATACTAATTAGTTTTTGTATACTATAACTGCAAAATTAAAAATTTGTTTACAAGCATTAATAATGAATTAAAATATTTCTCACTTTGGTTTAAGGCAAATAAACTGTCATTAAATTGTAACAAAACTAAGTTTATACTAAACGGGAATCCGCAGAAGATTTACCTTTAAAACTTCCGTTTTTATCTATTGATGGTGTGGAAATAAGAAAGAAAAATTCAATAAAGTTCTAAGAGTGTTGCTTGACAAAACCTAAGTTGGATTTATCACATCAAATGGTTGGAAACTAAACTATCTAAGGCAATATCAATGTTATATAAGTGTGGGTCTTTTTAAAATTTTATGCCATTAAAATTATTGCATTTTTCATAATTATTTGTTATGCAAATATCGCTTGGGGGAGTACGTATCAAACAAACCTACTAAATTTATTGAAACTTCACAAAAAGGCATTTATTAAATTTTAAAGGGAAATGTGAAAGTTTTAAAACATTAATGCTCGAAATGAATGTTTTAAGTGTGTACCAAATTAATATGTACCAGCTTTTAATTTTTATGCGTGGTTTTATATACGGCACTTTACCTAAGGTTTTCCATACTTTATTTGAAAAATATTCTCGCTAAAATTCAAGTTAAAGGAGTTACAGATGTCCAAAACTGTGGAACAATTTTCCGGATAAAATTTTGGAAGGTCTTAATTCTAGTTTTTCTACATTTAAATTTAATTTAAAACAACATATATTGATCATCATGCTCTTATTATTAAATGTATGTGGATCATCCTGCTCTTATTATTAAATGTATGTGGATCGTCATGCTCTTATTATTAAATGTATGTGGATCATCATGCTCTTATTATTAAATGTATGTGGATCATCATGCTCTTATTATGCTCATCTACATTTACGAGATCAACATAAAATTTGCTAGGAAAATGGTGGGCTTTATCTTATACATAATTTTGAATACTTTAATATAAATTATTATATCATATTAGGGTGTCTGTAGACAACTATTGCGCTAGAGGAGTTAGTATTTATAATTTAATAAATTTATTTGCAGACATAAGAGATTTTTTGAAAACATCATTCTTGCGTTAAGGGTACTTTTTTTATCTATTGATAACTTCTAGCATGACCTACTTAAACTCTTTATACGATCTGATATTTTGTTTTTGAAGGCAAAAATAGAAGGCTTAAATTTCTATTGTCTGTTTTTTAGTAAAATTTGAGGTTTTGATTAAGTTATAGGAGAAAAATAATGTATTATTTTTTTGATTTTCATAAACAAAATTAATATATTGAACATTTTACTGACCATGGGTAATAATTGTTAGTGAAACATACATTTATTGAACATTTAGTACAGGTGTTTTTATTCGCTCAAATGTAGTTAGAATAGAGTACTAAGTTTTTTGAATGTTTATTTTATTTAGTGGTTTTGAGCTATAGATTATTGACAACAACTACATGTTTTTGGCAATTGCTTATAAATATATTTTGATGTTATTTTGTAGATGATTCTGATTCTATTACAGAACATATTGAATGTTTTATGGTAATTTTTTAGGGACGAAAACAGTTAATAATGGTGAAAAATGTTTTGTTGTCGATTACCGAAGAAATTATTCTGGTGAGAAATCTGCTTCAGTCTTTAGATTTCCTGAAAATCTAAACTATGGCACCATGAAACTGGGGCACCATGTTATACATTGATAATATGTATAGCTAAAATATTTTTTCACCATTTGATAAATCTAAAGCTCCTCCAGGTTACAAGTTTACAAAAAAAAAAAAAAACAACGATCACTTCCTTTATTACAAAACAGAGCTCGAGCTTAGTATTTCAATAATCACTCACGTTATGAAAGTCGATAAAGACCTGCATGTTAACCTATCATACAAAGGATCAGCCCTACCCATGACAAAATGGTTCCGTCAGTCGAGTTACTATAAGCATAACAGAAAAATCAAGCTGTTAAATTTACTAAACTATGCACGCATCAAGTCACACGCAAAATAAATTAAATAAAATCATTAACTATATTCAACGTAACCCCTTTGAAAGACATTTTTGTCAATATAGATAGATCGGGACTCATATTTCTGGATATATTACCAAAATCGCGTAAATATATAATTAGTATATAACTGATAATATAAGTGACAAGAAATCTCCTGAATTTAATCCTGATTTTAATTATATAACAATTCTCTCAAGACTATTTGTTGACTATGTGTGTCACAGTTTTGCTTTGTTAGATTTAAGTTTTCCTGAAATCAAAAAATATAAACTACTATCACTGAAAGCTGCAGAACATTATTAATGAAACTCATCAAGTCCTGTATTTCTCTGTGATGGTCATGAACCTGAAAATCGTTCGATTAACCGAAATATCACGAATCTTTGTCACGAATATCTTTAATCACGAATATTTTTAATAACGAAAGAAAAATATGCAAAAACTCTAGTCTCAGACAATTTAGCTAGTTCAAAAAAGGAAAAGAAAAAACAAGTTCCTAAAATATCGACTATCGCTACAAAATAAAATTAGATTTAATATAGTTTTTAAATTAAGCGTAACAAAGTTTTACTTATATAACTATTTCTATCTTCCACAAAAGGTTAAACGTTTACTCTCCTCTTACTAGATTTAAAGGTCCTTCACATGCAGTTTTAAGTAAAAATTATATTAAAAGACTGTTATATTTTCCGTATAATACAACACATATTCCCTATATTTTCTGATATATTAAACTTAATGTATCCTTATTTTTAATAAAGTAGCTCTTAATTTTAACTAAACGTGAAAACAAACGTTTTATTTGTAATATATTAAATTTCAAAATAGTAATAAAAAACATATATTTTAAGAGAAGTTTCACTCACTCATTCCAACTATGTCAAATTCAAAACCAACAGATTACATGAGAGTAGAAAGGTTATCAAAATTAAGAGGTAGGGAAGACAAATTAAGATGGCATAACAAAAACAATTTCTTGTTGAATCTAGTATGTACTTTTAAATTCACTTGTGTTTAAATAATGGCATATATTAAGCAGATTTCGAACACCTTCAGTAACTTTGAATAAAATGGTGTGGTTTTATGTTTTCAGGAGTTCTTTTAAATGTGAGGGAATGCTAGCTAGGATTGATTGATTAAAAAATTTTCATCAAGGCGATTAATACATTTTCAGGGTGATCACTAGTTTAGAGGGTTTCGTAGTCATATGATGTTAGGTGGTTACATCTGTTGTGCATCCAGAAACCGATATGACGAATCTAATGTTTCGTTCCGGTTTGATTTTCTCTCGAAAGAAATGCAAATTAAACTACTTAACATCAATTATTTGTCATTGCCAATCCAGACCAATGTGATGAAAGTTTATAATTTCGTATAAGCTACATGTTTATTCCCTCAACAACTATCTCAGGGAGATTACTTTGCTCTTGTAGTTCAAACCTTTCAACAACAATGCACGATTGCCGTGAGTATTATTGAAGCTCGTCGAAATATTTCTTAAGGACCTAGGCCCGAGTTGATGTGATGAAATGTAGTGTGCTAATTCTTCTATAAAAATTTAACCTTAAAACCTATCTTGAGGGATAATCATTGCTTTTTGGTTTTTTATTATCTGATTTTGATGCTTGATTTGAAACTTTGCTGAAATTCAAAGAGTTCCTTGAAGCTTTTTTTTTAACAGATAATGTATAAAAGTTTAGCAAGTAAAAAGAGTTTGAATAAGCAACATGTTGATGTTTAGATGATGAATTTTTTGTTTGGACATGAAGTTTTTCTTCGTATCAGATTTAGGTAGCCATCATAATATAACTGTAGTAGTTTGCCACGGAGAAAATAAATTACAATTACAGTTAGTTTTGCTGTTAGCTAGATACGGGAATTAAATTATATTCACCTTAGATTCTTTTTAAAAAATGCCATCCTTCAAAGCCAGAAAAACTCATGGAATCTCAATAGAGCAGGGGCGGATGCCAGTAATGGAATAACGAGATCCAATATATAGAGAATCTGAAAATTGTTATAAATAATTTGCAGCTTCAAACAGATCGTTGTTAGGTATAGAAACAATACTAGGCGGGAGTGAGAGTGTTAAAAATCTCATTAAAAAAATCTGGCCTACAGATATTTTTGAGGTTTATCACGGAACCGAAGCAATGCTAGATCGAGAGGGGATGTCAGTGCTAGAATCGACTCAGTGGGCATAAAGCTAAGAAAATCACAGATCCACCCCTGTAGACCTTTATTATTAATTACTTGTGTACTGTTACATAAGTATTTCGAAATATGTGATTGTATTACCCATTCACGCAGATTCGACAGTATTTTTGCATAAAATTTTTTTTCAAATTGGTCATAAATTTCGGTAGGGAAGGTAAATCCTAGTTGAAACTTACTTAGAAACTCATTAATGCTATTAGAAACACAAACTGTGAAAAACGTTATAAGACGAACAAAATGGTAACTTCTTGTGGTCCGGCCGGAATAGCTGTCCTTTTTTTGGTTGGTGGCAGCATTGCGTTTTAATAGTCCATTCCCCACGGATTGACCTAATTAAATTGAAACATTGCATTAATTCTTTAATTTTTAATTAAAATATATTCTTAATAAAAAAAGACAAAAAATTTTCATTTTACTCTGTGTATACGTTGTGCACCATAAAATTATTTTTGTAAATTCTTTCAATAGATTATAACCCCAGTATGGAGATATTAACCCTATATGTTAATATCTCAATACTTTTTATACTTTTGTTGACAAATTACTATTTACCACCCCCTGAAAATATTGTCGAAAATGGAAAAAGTCTATTAAAATTGATTTTGTTTAAAAAATATTTTTGAATTGGACCGTAAACTCCATGATACCTGAAAAGTCATTTTAGATCCATGTATGAAAAAGCTTTTTTAACACAAAGTGGACATACACATCCATGATTTAATTTCATAATAAATTTTTCAGTGTCATATCCACAGTTTGGTGAAACCTGTTTTGCTTGAGTTTGGTTACATTAAACTACATAAAATCATTGATTTACTCTTACTTATACTGTGGCAAATTCCAGTATAAGTATCTTCAGATAGAAAGTTTAGTAACCTGAAAATGTAACTTTTTGAGTAACTCTGCAAATATTTTATGAAAGCTTTGATAAATTTTAACATAGTAGCCAAATCGGTGTCAAAATTCCAAATATGATGTCGTAATGCACATTTGAAGACTTCTACAGCAAAGTTTTAGGAGAAAAATGAGAGTGGTTTCAAAGGTTTTAATGTTTTTAGTTTACTAATTTGCTATATGCTTGACCAAAACAATACAAGTTTGCAAGATTTTACTCATAAATTTCAAAATTATTAACCAAAACATATGATGAAGAAGTTTCACTTTTTTCATCTGTTTAAAGATCCTAACATTATCACAAAGATATTAAAATAGAGCAAAAAAATATGCTCAATTGGCCTGGGCACACTTCCTGAGACTGCATCCAAAATTCCAGCAAGAATTTCACTGAAAGAATACTCAGCTGAAGTCAGAAAGAAAAATTAGGGCAAAAACAACTTAGCTGCATATTACCAATAAAAAAGAACTAATTCAGCTCACACTAGCAAATGTAATTAAAAACTCAGAGATATTTAAAATTTTCTTGAAAAGACTGCTGAAAGTGTGGAGAATTTTTGTGCTTTTTGCCACTCATGCAATTAAAGTTAGTTTCTAGTAGAGATAATGAAGATGGAAAAAGACCTAGTATAGCTGTAAAATAAATGGAAAAAAAAATTCACAATTTTGATTCTTCATTGTTAGTGATAATCATGCTGGATATATAATTTCATCGAAGTAAAAGTTCAGGTTTTAATTGAAATAGATATGGTAATATGAATATTACCTTTTATAAAATTGTTAAAGTTTTTATTTTCATCTATAAATAGCAAAAGAAAACATAACTATTAAATACAACAATCAACCTATCATTAAAATTAACATTATATATATATTACCTGAGCTTTACAGAGTTTCAAACGCCATCAATTAATTTTTTCGTTATTGATTTTTCCTTTATGTTTCTTTTCAAACATGTATGCAACAGCATTTTTGTTGGTTTTCTAAATGGAAATGATGAAAAGTCAGATAATGTTTCCAATGTCTAACCAATTCTATATTAACATAAGCCTCTTTTTAAATTGGGGGATGACCGATTTCGAGACCTTGCAATGTTCTAGAGAAGAAGGCTACAGATCTACCGCTTTGGTTTAATACACCAGCAATGGCTATATCGGATGCATTGGTTTCGAGCTGTAAAGGTAACCATTTGTCGATAGAAGGAACACAGACCTTCTATATAACGTTTAAGATTTAAGAAAGCTAATTTAGCCTCTTTGCTTATAGGGAAGGACTTTTACTTGATTAAAGCTTATATTTTATCTGCAATCATATGAATCCAACGGGAATAATATGAAAACAGACATAAAGTTTGTTCGTATCAGGTAATGGTAATTCTTTAAGTGGGCGCAAACGCTCTGGGTCAGGTCTGATTTCACTTTTTTCAATGAAACAACCAATAATGTTTAGAGTTGTAGCGGAATAGCCACACTTATCTTTCTTTAAATAAGATCAATTTTACTCGTAGTTTTATTGAATTTTGATAAGTTAGTGTCATGCTCAGCTTGATCATTTCCACAAATTGTAAAATTATTCATGTAAGCAAATGTGCCATTTAACTTTTCTGTTATATTAAGCTTCCAAAACAGGTAACAATGTTTGTAACACAAAAAGGCATTTCTGTGAAATGATAGAGACCTGAATATGCTTTGAACTTTGTGAATGGCTTATCCTCGGTGTTGATTGGAATTTGGTGGTATGCTGATCGGAGGTCAATTGTATTTTGCAATCTTATTTACTGTAGCATCAATCTTTGGTAATGGATAAGCATCTAAGAGAGTAAACTTGTTAAATATCTGAGAGTAATCTATCGCCAACCATTTTGTGTGGTTTGAATTGTGTGTAACTACTACCTGAGCTCACCATAGTGATTCATTTGGCTCAATGATACCTTCATCCAACAAATGCTTGACTTCATCATTTATAGATTGGCAATCGTTGTGACTGTACTTTCTTGATTTGGTAATGATAAGTTTACAGTCTGGTGTTAAATTACCAAACAGTCTAGGGGGTGATATGTTCATTGTTGTGAGACCGCATATTTGGAATGCTGGTTTCATGCCTCCAAATTTAAATGTAATGCTCTCGTGTTGTGTCTGAAAATCTAAACTAAGAATGAGGTCTACACAGAAGTAGTCTAAAATGCTTAAACTTTGACTCTAATATAACTTTTTATCAACAATAAGATCTACAATACAGAATTCTTTGATACATCTTCATAACAATGTGGATGCCATTGATACTCTGCTAGATACAGAAAATATTTGTAAAAAATGAACTTTTACTACATCTGGGTGAATAAAGCCTTCTGTGCTTCCACTGTCTATTAATGCATCAATATTATCCATTAATTTTAGCATGGAATACTGCTTTTTTCAAAGATTCTGGAGTAATCGTTAATGAATTTGATGCAAGAATCAAATGTATTGAAGTGTTGACTCATGTTTGTGATTTGTTATTTTAACAAGACAATCTACTAAAATGACCTCTCTGTCCACATTTATTACAAATATATATTGCCCTTGAATAAGCGTTATTTTCACAGTCCAACAATGTTGTGTCGGGTGGTGGTATAGCACAGTTAAATTTTCTTTGGTTATCTGGCTTTGATGGAACAATGGTAGCTGCATTGAAATTTTGAATGGTATGCAACTGAAAAGAGTCTGTAACTCAAGAGTATGGTTTTGAGAAGGTGCTGCCTCATGGCATTTGACCTTATCCCAGTTATAAACGCATCTCATACATATTCCTGTCAATACTGTTCAGCTCTTAAGTTACAACCTCTACTGAAATTTTTAAGAACTTGTAAGAACTCATTGAGTATTTCATTTGACTGTTAATACCTAGTTGCTAATAGATGAAAGGCAAAGATTTTGTTTCTTGGTTTAACTTACAGAGGTTTTAGTGTTTAGATCGCGGATTGATAAGTTGAGCAGTCATTAAAAACTGTGGGGTTAATGTAATTTGTTAGAACTCGTAATTTATCAAGACTGGAAATATTTTAATGTCATTAATCAATATTTTAATCTTTTGTTGAAGTAGGTCTATTCAGATTTCTATCAGATCTGTCTGGACGAAGAGCCTTGTCTATGATATGTTGATACAAGATGATAATAAAATTTAAGTAAATAGGGACAGTAGTGAATAGTACTATTTATAACCAGTTAAGGTTTTTATTATCATCTATAAGTAACAAAAGAAAATGTAATTAATAAATACAACATTAATTAACTTTATTTTGGTAACATTTTGGTTATTAAGTTGATTTTGAATGTAATGTTAAAATTAAATTTTTAACATCTCGCCTTGAAATACAGTATAAGTAGATTGGATACTGTTATTATTGTGGGTAAAATCGTAAAATAAAAATTTCCGTTACTAATATTTCACATGCAAATTGCAAAAAATTTGATTTCTTTTAGTTTAACTTTTGAATATAT
>JAUZNK010061216.1:0-14884 GCA_035046665.1 Euphysa ruthae
TTCTCCACTTAGCGTTTCATCAAAAATACATCCAAGATATTTAACCTTGGTATGTTGCTTAATTTTAATGCCATGATGTGTCGTCTACCTAATGATTTGAGTAATTTATATTTTTAAGTTTACTATTGTCGGTGATGATCAAGCAAACGCAAAGATTACATTTGAAAAACTGCTTTAAAACTATATAACAAAAACCAAAGTATGTAAATATTTATTTAGCGAAAATATTTTTTAAGGCAAATGGAATGAATAACAACCGTTCCTTTTCACTAAGTACATGGATTTGCTACATAGTTTACGTGTTCAGAAACACAAGACTGGTCCATGCGTTCACGGCACGATGATTTTTTGTGGCTTCAGAATTATTAATGTCGTAAGAGTCGTGGATTATAAACAGATCCGTTGTTTAAGGGAAGGTAAAGCGTGACGAACTTAAGAAATGTTTTGCGAGAACATATATTTATTTATTTCCCTAAATGGCCTTTTTAATTCATGTTATTTATTTATTTTTATTTTTTTAGGTGCTTCAAATCAATGTTAAAAATAAAATCAAAGGAATCTAAATTTCTATTCAAAAACTTTCCTGAAATTTCTATGTACAGTAAAACTTTTAATTAACTTGAATTATTGTAATGCATTTCATTAAGAAATCGTTTTCTTCAGTAAGGATTTTCAACAACAAATTCTGTTAAGATTCTGATGGTTTTACCAACTGGGTAAAATGTTCTATAGATTAAACTGATTGGTTTGGAAGTGAGGAATCTTTTTTTGATTTAGAAGCTAAAATCCTTACAATGTTGCGACAATATAAAAAGTCAGCAAATGCTGCTAATGAAACTCCCAAAGTTTTTAGGAAGAGAACATGAGCCCAGCCTAATCATCAGTTTCAAATTTTCTAAACTTCTCTCTTAGACATATTTTACATGATGGAGAGCATCTTTCCAAAATTTTCCATAAACAATTTGCTTCCCGTATTTTTTTTTTTTTTTTTTTTAATGTTGCAATAATATTTAGATAGTTCGGCATCGTTTTTGTATTTTTTTTAAAAAACGGCTTGCGATTTTCGATTCTTGATTTAACGAGATTTGGCTATGGCCAATTTATAACTTTTCTTTATAGCCTTGAAAACTGGATTGTCGAGGCTGGCTAAGCTAGGTCGTTTTCAAGGCATATTTGATTTAGTGGCCAGTTTTTCTTCTCGATGTAGTCATTTTATCATAGGTTGTTTTTTGAGGTTTTTGGTGCGTATATTTGGCTTATTGCTACAAATAAGCGGTTTGATATTTGGCTTAAATTGAACCTTAACCGACCGCCCAAATTCAAAAGCCAAGTTACTAAGGCACTTGACAAGCTGCTTGACAAATCTTGATATCTACAAAACATCTGTCTAAAATCCTTTATAAAACTCTGACCCTGTGGTTAACGTTGACGACAACATTAATCCCACCTCTTTCCATGAGACACCTATACATAGGAAAAAGTTTTCTTACCACAATGAAGACCGAATCAGTTTTTGTGATCTACTTCGTGTAACTCTTCTCGAACACATCTTCAATCTTGATACAGATGAAATAATAGCGGCCAGAGCCTCTAATATATATCTAAATCTTGCTTTCCGAACTCAGAAACGTATATTAATCCTTGTTGGTCGGGATCATGGTTTGAGCATTCAGTTACATTCCTCTTGCAAAAATTTATCGTTGGGGGCTGAAACAGACAATTTTTAAATGAAAAAGAAACTTTTTTTTTTTCCAAAAATAAAAAAATTAAAAAAAAACTTATTTCTAAAAATTAATTTGTTGATTATACTTTGTTAATTTTAATAAACATGCTAATAAGATCGCAGACATTTTCAAATTGATAAAGACAAATATGATCAATGTATGGGAAGTACTCAAAGTGAGAAATACTCAAAATGGGAAATACTCAAATAAGTCAAATACTCAAACAATTTGCTGACTTATTATACATGTCATGAATATAAACTACTCAAGAAGTAATATTATTAAGAGTTATAATTAGTATTTTTCCTTAATACTTAGCTTAATTTAGATAAATTTGGTTATGTTTTTTTAAATTATACTATGTAAACTAGTAATGAGAATGTGTGCGTGTTCAGAAATTTAATCGAGCGTTCTAGTACAGAAGAATCATTTTCAAGGGAAATGTCAGAACTTCAAAAACAAAAAAGAGAAGAGTTTAAAACGTAAAGATGGCTTACATATCTCTCTGCAATCAATAGAGCATATTTCTTATCATAAATATTATTTATCAACTACATCAAAAAACCACATCGATCGTTATCTAAAACGGAAGCAAAAGGAAAAATCTAGTAGCTCAGATATACCGATAAAAGTAGACGGTATGAAGTGGCCTTTGTTAATAAGGAACCACAAAGTTTGATTTTAAGAGTAATTGCTTGATATGTGGTGAGTTTTGTAACTTTGTTCCTGACAAGAAATATCCAGAGAGTTGGATGAAAACCAAAGGTTTTTTTTGCAGAGCTGCAGACCGTGGAAAAGGAAAAAGTACTTTTAAGGAAAAAGATTTGTAGATGAGGTTTTTATTTAAAATGAATTTTAAAGTTATTAGTTCATTTTTTGTTTTTGTTATGTAATGTATTTTTACTGATCAAGAAAAGTCTAAGCTAAGATTTATTATTGTTTTATCTTGAAGTGAAACGAACGGGATGATGCACACGGTGATATGGTTATGATAAGAGATGAAAATGTGCGCAGTGACTTACATGCTTATTCCAGGTGACTTCACTTTTTTTATATAAAATGGTAACACTTTATGAAACTATAAGCTAAAATAATAAACGTTATATAATTTTGAAATGTTTATGCTTAATGATAAAATAGTAAGACAAAAAACAAGGAAGCGTGCATGCACCTAGTAATAGAGCACTGCTCACAGTGAGAATGGATGTATTTCTATCTTTAAATCCTAGTTACGAACTACTAGACTAATACCATTTTCATCTAATCATTTCAAACTCTTTCTTAACTTTTTTATACAGGGATATAAATCTTACCTAATTTAGTTTAACTCTTTGATGATAAAGGTCTTATAACAACAATATTTTAAAAATTGGTTTTAAGATACCGCAAGAAATGTTTGCAGCTGTTTGAAAGACCAAAAGAGGTTAAAGCAGCATAGCGATGATGATCCAATAAGATCACCTGAGAAATTTACAGTACGATATGTTGCACGATCGGTTAGAAATTCCAGGACGAAAACTGCACTTCAATAGAACTTCATGATTTGTATAAAAAAAAAAGAGCTATTGGAACAAATAGGTACCGCTTCATAAACAAGATCACTGATCATATGAAAAATGAACTGTGAGTATATGCATCGCCAGTATTGTTGTGTTAATTAAAAAGCTTCTTTATTCAAAATGGTATATGAAAACAATGATAATTACAATACTTCATTAAAGTAAATTGCCAAAAAGAAAAAGTGAAAAACATTCCTTATTAGTGAGTATGAAACTCTGACCTTGGAAAATTTGTTTGATGAATTCAGTAGCACATTCTTACAACTTTTTTCCATAGTTTCTCCTAAGTTCATCAGCAGCCTTGCAGTATTGTCACAAGTTTAGTTATAAAGAGGCGTACACTATTGGAATTGTCACTCGAAATCTTAGTACGAGAGAAAAAACATAATTGAGCATTTGCATGACTGCGGAATTTCTACGATATACCAAGAAACTCAAAGGTTTAAAATATCTGCTGCTGTTAAAAGTGAAAAACAAACAACAACGGATGAGAAACTCATTTTGGAAGATGGTCTCATTCAGTGCATTGTTGATAACTTCGAAGCTGATATACACTAGCAAAATGACATGAAACAAAGTCATGGTCTTGCAACAATTTTAACCCAGCCAACTACAGTTGTAAAAGCAATTCATAAGAAAAAATTCCCAAGGTTAGAAAAAAAAAAAAAAATTCAAATTTATAGATCTTAAATGGGCAGAAGACAAAAATTTCTCATAGAACAAAAGAACCCACAAATGCCAAACGCATTAAGCAACTATGGTGTTTTGCTTTTAAAGGCTCTATGTCAAGTTGTTAATCTTTTAAAAAGTAAATGCGATTATTTACTTTAAAAAGTCGTATATTAATATTATAATATTAATATACGACTTTATAATAATAGTCTCCCAGATAACCATGGGTTCAATACTCGTAGAACTATTGAGGCAGAACCGTCATTAAAACCAAAGATAAAGGTCCTATTTTAGCCACTAATTGATAAGACACCACCAGGGGATCCATCTACAGTAGTAACAGCAATCTTCCAAAAAAAGAGAATAATGAATGATGCTGATCAATCGATAACTATCTTCACCGCAAATCAGTAACTGCAAAGAGTTGCAATAGACATTGGTCAGATGTCGATCGTTGGAAAGATTTTTATACCGACGTATTGTTAGTATGCACTGACTTAGGAGTTTTTTTGGGTTTGTTGGTGTTTTGATATCAAACAGTGGTCTTGGTACTTGGTTGAAATCTGTTTTTGCTGGAACAGAAAAAATGTTGATCTGGAAAAAGTTCCCAATGAAAGTACGAGCTTTGTCTTGTTGCAATGGGACTTGTAATAGATTTGCTTGGTTAACTCATTTGTTTTGATGAGCTTGAACTTAAACTTTTAGAGCTTCAACAGAAGGGCATTTTGTCAGAGCAATTGATTAAGAAAGTTACCACGCCAATTTTTCTCATGACACTCTATATCCGAGCCGAAAAAGAGGGTAAATTTGCCCTACATCTATATGTATATAAACAAATGATGCCTTATTTCTTTGCAGCAGGTCATTAATATTAAATAATTAACACCTTCAAGTAGAGCTTTTCCAAGGGCTTCGGCGCTTTTATTTGAAACTCATCGTTTAAACGTATCGTCAAATGATATTTTTTCTACTTATAAATTCCCAAATTTCACAAAAAAAAATTCATTAACCATCTTCCCATGTACTGCTTGCTTGTGGAACTTCCTTTTTTTAAATTTTAGTCCCTCGAATTATGATATACAATCCTTTAAATCTATCGTCAACCGCTATCTTTCTTACTTTGTTTAAGACCTGCTTTATCATTATCTCTTATTCTAGCTTTCTGTCTAGTAATTATTTTAGCTAATTAGAATCATTTAAAATTTATAATGCCTATACATGTGCATGACAAAGAGCTCGTTTCAAAGCCTGATAAATCAGATCAAAGGTCATCTACCTAATCTAAAATTTTATCATCTATAAGTTTTAGATTCACCATTTTTTTTACAAAAATTTCCGTAAATACAACACGAGAAATATGTCAAGACATCATTACACCAAGATTTTTTCTGCACCTATTGATTCTAGATGACAAAGAAGTTAGGATAATGGCAATAAAGTGTGTATAGCGGGCGTAATATTATAAAACGTTCAGTTACGGGTTAATAGTCTATTTCACTTTTTCGGCAGTATATTCAAGTGAATATTCTGTTTTCCTGAAATGAAGTCTTAAGCCTTCTTCTTTTAAAAGAAAGCAGTGTTTTTCTTGTTGGAGAAATTCGATGATGGTGAAATTACTTGAAATAATTATTTAAAGACATTTTATGGTAGACTCCACCTTGCTTTTTCTCAGCTCACCTACCATCAAACGATAGCCACCTTGAAATGCAATGAAATTATTAGCTTATTGTACTTTGAATAGTAAAATATTATTTTTCATATAAGAATTTCTATACTCTCTAAAGTAATAGTTGGATTGCTCTGTTAATAGTTGTGTGATTATGTATAAACATAATATAAATTTGAATGAGAATTTGACGCAGAGAAACTCTCTTAGTTATTCTTGGTCGAGATTGGGTTTCCAACTGACAGAGAGATAATTGAATAAGTTTAAATTTGTTTATATAACAACTTAAATATAATATTGAAATCAATTATATTACATACGTCTAACCCTAACCCTAATCCTAACCCTAACCCTAATCCTTACTGAATATGTTTTTCTATAAAACTATGAATTACGTCGAATTAAAGTTTTGTTCATAGTTTAAGTTAAATTTTATCCACTTGAACTGAAATGAACGTTTCTTGTTACTTTGAAAACGTTCTCAACGTTTTATAAATAACTGTATTACTTTAAAATTATATATTTGTCAAATTTCTAAACATAAGTCATACTATGGCTCAAAATTTTATTTCTGACATAACAGTTTTGATTTAGTATTTTCAAATATCTTTACTTTGAATGAGTCTTGCGATGAATAATAATTATGCAAAATTACCAAAAATAGCAAGTTCTGACTTCAATGACATTCTCAATGCCTTATGATAAATTTATGTAAATTATCTATGTTTCGGCTCACTTAAATTATTCTAAAATTTCTTATAGATCTCCAGTTAATAAAAACGAAAATACGGTGAAAGAGTTTTAAAAATACTTCAAGCACTCGGGCAAGAATTTTCAATGTCTAGGATTTTTACCACCCATGATCACAAAAGACAACTTGCTTCCACTCCTAAATCAAACAGAGCCTTAATCCCTTCAAATCACAAAACTTATCACAGCCTAAAAAATTATCCTACCTTAAACACTTCTCAGACCTTAGAAGCAATCAAAAATCAATTTATATAACCACAAATTCTATCCAACCATATACAGCTGTTTTTACACATTCTCAACTAATATGTTTGCCAAACCATGCGAACCTCCAGCCTAAACTCTTCCATTTAGGCGTTAATTCACTTTACCAATTACCATGGCAACCGCTGCATTATGGACTAAACCTTTGGCTTGATTTACAAAATTATCAAAACCAGAAATCAATTAACATCAGCATTTTTTCTACAGTCTATTGTTTTTAGCTAATCAAATCCAAATCTAAACCGTTTTTGAAAACCAATACCACACAACCAAAAATTTCATTCAAATGTAAATCCTAGAATACCGAGTCCTAATTCAAATTCGGCCTCAGAAGTATTCAGATTTATTATTACATTCATATTTAACATAACTTTACGCTCCAACCCGCTTTAACCACAACTTTGTCTGAATTCATATGAGATATTTTTTCGATTATAAATCCCGTCCATGATTATGCCCAAAATTCCAAACAAGTTCCAAATTAAACACTATCCCATATTTTTTACTCTTCAAAAGAACCAATTCTGCCTTGCGATTATTATGTACATTAAATTAAGCCCCTTTCTTATTTTTCCATAGTTAACAGTGATTTTTATGAAAAATTTCGATATACTTTTGTACTTTCGTTTTAGACTTTCCACTTGTTTTTTTTTTTGTTTCGTGCTTGGTAAATCATTTTTCCAAAATCACCAAATATCAGCGAAATTAGTTTATTCTTAAAACTGCAAAACCTAAATGTAGCTTGCGTATTCTGCCACAGAACTACACATAAAAGAGCTATACCAGAGCAAGGATTGAATTTTCTGCTGCGAAACTAAATCAAGCTTGTAAAATATGGCCTATACTCGAATGAAAATTGTATCCTTTATAAAAAAGCTATCTTAGAAAGGTTATAACGGAATTAAGATAGCATCTTTTGTCATAGAACTTTACAAAGAAATGTTATACCTGAATAAAAATGTCCCCAAAAAATACCTATAACTGAATGGAGATTGTATATTCTGACACACAAAGTTCACCAAAACTGCAATTCATTTTATCCCTGAGAAAATTTTAGTTTGATGGACTAATCAGCACAAAAGATTTTAAAATAGGTAGATAATACTAAAAGATTTTTGAAACAAAAAAACTTTAAACTTTTTGTGCTTGTTTGGTGTCAATTTCTATTTTTATAATTTTCGTCTCAACATCGATCATGATAACAAGTTTAAAAACGAAGATGAATCAATAACAACTTTATCAGATTTTTGTTAACTAATTGTGATATACAATACGTATAATGATAATTATTAATTATTAGCAGAACTTTTTGGATAACCTAGTCCATGTATACTTATCACAAACATAATTAGAATGTCTAATGGAATAATTTAAATCTTGATTGTTTAAACAGGAAGTTAACGTAATTTTAATAAAATTTACCACGTATAATGTATTAAGAAATAATCAAGAACATTTTATAGACCTGTAAATTGCATAACATAGGTCGAAGTATATCGTCATGAACCTGTCAGGTGGGATTAAGAACGTGGCCAATTAGTACATATTTAGAGCTACAAAATGTATTCTTAAATAGTTCTTTTAGTTGGTGTAGATATAGATGAGTTGTGACTGCGCAATTTTTTTAAAACCGTTTAGCCAAACACCTTTCGTTAAAAGAGCTACAAAATCTGTAATTTTTACATCGAAACGACGATGACGACAAATATGACAATAAATATATGATGTTGACGATGATGATTATGATGATATCGATGAAGATAATGGCAGTGATGACGATGATGATGGCGATGGTAATGACAATATTGGTGATGATGAGTTGATGATGATTATCATAATAATGATGATGATGATGATGATGATGATTACGAAAATAATGATGGCGACGAAGATATCAGTCATGTGATTATGATTGCTCCCTATGATAACCTGATTTGAATAAAGTCTAAAATCTGATATTGTTGATATTTGAAAGCCTATCGAGAAACTTATTTTCTGAAAAACTCCTTTCGATTCTTACTTGAGTTACTTTATAGTATTTATGATTAATATTAATGTCTTATATAAATGAAGTTTTTTAGCTAATACTGGCAGATGAAAGTCTAAGAAAGGGGAGGTGATTGCAGTGCAGTTCCTGTTGCGAGAAACGACTCGGCGACCAGCAACGGCATGAAAATGCTGATAGCTTTTATGAACTAAATAACCTTATTAATAATCATAAAGTAATCCATAGTTTCTCTGCTAATATCCCCTCTCATCTTAACATTTGTAAAGTGATGCTTCATTATTTTAATAAATAGGCCAAGGCTTTTTTCAGCAATCTCCTTGCGCACGTTACTCAACTGGAGTTGGATAATATGAATATAAACCGGTGTCAAGTTGAAGCGATTGATCTTTAAAGTCAGTTTCCAGCCCCGAGTTGTTTATGACAGAATGGTGGGCTTCTTTGCGACCTCCCTCGACGAATTGCTTATTTGTGGCCTTGTCGGGCACTCTGCTTTTTTTCTGCAGCCTCGCCCATACTTTCTACTTCACAGCGTCGTATTTTTGGCTTTCGTTTGGTGTAAGATGTAGCTAAGTGTATCTATCTACTATATCCATATCGATTTTAAAGGACGATTTCTTTAATAAGGTCAATCAGAGCAATAAATACTACGTAACTCCCACTTCTATCTTTTGATCATCTCACTGGTCTTGAAATACTGATGTGGTTATTTGGGATCGCTCGCCTCAAAAATCAGAGCCAACTTTCTTCGATTTTTATCCTCCAGTGACCCTCTTTTCGGAGCGTAGCATGGGCGAACATGACAAACCGTTTCCAGCAATCATATGTTGCGTAATATACGGATAAAGTAATTATCAGGAGAGTCCATCAATATCGCCTTTCCGTTTTCACTAGTTGAGGGGGCTCCGTAAAAGCTTCAGTTGAGAGAGATATAAGCCATCCTTAATCTGAGAAATATCTCCATCAGGTAAAAGAGATATGTTTCTTTTTCCAGTTCCTTGCTCACCACTCTTTTAGGACTAGGAACACCGGAATGTCCATACTCACCGCGTTCACGTTTAGGTCGAGAAGCACCTCAAGGTCGACTCTCTCCTGGGTCATCTTTGGTAGAAGAAAAACAGACATGTCCAAGCCAATCGAATTTTCTTTCAAAACCAAAAGGGCATAAGTCTATTTAGACTAAGATTTTCATTTATACTGCAATAGCAAGCTACCAAAAATTTCTGAATGTCGGAAATTAATGAAGATAATTATATAAGAAGATTTTCGAAAGGA
The DNA here is from genome assembly GCA_035046665.1 of Euphysa ruthae. Lineage (NCBI taxonomy): Eukaryota > Metazoa > Cnidaria > Hydrozoa > Anthoathecata > Corymorphidae > Euphysa > Euphysa ruthae. The sequence continues at coordinate 9,916 of JAUZNK010061216.1, forward strand.
AGAGGTTTCAAATTTCCTTTCATGGTAAAGATGAGATTTCGCTCGTTAGATTTCTTTTTGTTTCTTTTTCTTTGTGACAAATTAGATACTTTTTAGAAAAATCGCGAAAATGATATTTATGATGTAAAACTTCAAAAGCACGTTTATGATAAATTCCCACGCTTGACAGAATTTATTACTATTGCTCATCTATTATCATGTTTGCTTATATATATTTCCTAAGAAACAGTCAAATTTTGATTTCAGAAGTGTTTTAAAACAGAATCGCTGAAAGTTATTTCATACGGAAATAAAGAATTTCTTAAAGCAATAAAAGAGTTTTTTTCAGAGTTTATTTTCATAAAAATTTAGATTTCGGTTTTTCAAAGCTTGTGAAATTTCTTTAAATGAAAGTAATTATATCATTAATATAAAAAAATATTGGTGCAGTTAAACTTTTACTTCACAAAATTTTTCAAAATGTTAAACTTATTAGGCTAACCCTAATAGAAGTTTATCGTATTCAAAACATTAAGGTAAAATCCAGAAATTAACCAAACGAAAGTAAAAAATAATTATTTTTCACATTATTTACCGTAAGTTTTAGAATTTCTTGGTGGGCTGACATTTATAAAAGCTGTTTCATCAATTACTTCCATTTTGGCGTTAGGAGGTTTAAAATTGGGTTCACAAAACTCATTGACGGTTTTTAAAAAAAATCGTATAATGTCAAACACTTCCGTATTTTTCCATATTCAGACAATGTAACTGGATACATATGATTTTACAACGTTCAGTTTTTGTTTGGTTTTTTTGCGATTTTTCGTCGGAAGAATAGAAGCTTGTTTTTTTTTATAACATCGTATATCAATGGAGAATCTGACAATACCCTATCATGGCTAAACTCTTCAAACTGATGTTTACCCATTGATCTTGGGTTGTGGTAGATATTTTTTATCGCTGTAGTTGTAAATGATCCAAGTTTAAGATTTGTGGGGCAAACATGACCATCGATGTCATATCTTGTGCAGAGTTGTTTGTTTGTATTGGAAATCCTATTCTTTAACCCGGTTTTAGGTGATACTTAACCCTCAGCTGCTGAGATCTCCACTAAAGACCTTTTCGTGTCTTGGCATAAATTATTAAACCTAATTTTACGGGCAACGGATGCCCATTGCTCTAAGAGCGTCGTGTGCAACTTTTTTCTAAATATTACTTTTTAACTGTGTTAACCTGTATAAGTTGGCTATGTGGGCTATGATAGTGTTCGCACTAGTGTTTACTTCTTCCGTTGATGATTTGCCAAATAATATGATGCTGATAGGATGAAGAAGTGGTGTTTAGACAAATTACTTTTATTTGTTTTCTAAAAAGATTTCTGACAAACGTTTTTTGTTTCGCAAACAAAAACTTTCGAAAAGATGAAACCATTTTCAATACTCGACCCTTGAGAAAACTCAGAAAGTGCTTTCCTGGCATGTATTTCTAGTGTTGACAAAGTAAATTTTCCACTTCTTTGTTCACATAAAACGGGAAATAATTTAGGTATTTCCGCTTTTATTTCAATTACATTAACTTTTTGAACCATTTCATCTGGAGCTTATATATCAGTTAGGGTATCTTAGTATAACTTTCGTAATGCTCTCAACATAAACACTGGTGTTGAGTTTGAAACAAACGAGGAGATCTTTTTTTCTATAGAACTGGTGATTTCAGCCAGACCCCTTCCTAATAGATAAAAATTATTCAAAACATTTTAGGGTGCATTTATTTTAAAGTGCCGGTATTTATCCGCAAGACGCAAATATCTTATGTATAAAGATTCGTTTTATTCAAAAAATATTGAAGTCTATGGATAGATCAACGTTTTTTAAAGGCTTGTACCGACTGTAGGGAGTCAGGGGAATTAATTTTACTGTTTCGCATTCTCCACATGAATCAAGCACACCTTCAATTATCTAGTCAACCCAAAGGCGCAAAAAATGTCTTTTCATATTTTGTTAAAGTTACTGAAACTTACCATGCTTCATATTCATGGTTTAAAAGAACACTTTCTAAAATTTGTTTGTTTGTAGGATGTTTATTCGTTGGTTTTGTAATTTCCTTTTACGATTGTGAAGCGCTAATAAACAATTCAGATACTAATTTCCTTTATTTGCGATCATATCACGCCTCCTTCAATTTTTCTAGCGATTAGTTTTTATACCAGCAAATTACTCCAGTTTATTCAAAGTAAACTTACCTACTTTTTAAAAATTTTTTTTTTTTAAATGATTGACTTTTCCAAAGAGAAATTGGCTTTAATCTGAGCCGTTTTATTCGTTTTAAACCAAAAGCTAATAGCTGAATACAGCCTATTAAAAATTAAAAAGAAAGGTTATTCAATATTTCAATTATATTAGAGTTGGCCCATCACCAATATAAATAGTTCTCGAACTAATTTATTATAGAATGAGCTACGGGTTCTAGTGTACTGGACAACCTATGGTAAACTGTGCCATTTTCAGAAAGTTAAAATTAGTTTTGCTCAAAAGCTCAGAGATAACATGGAAAGTAAATTTCCACGAGAGCTGGGAGTCGAAATCACGAACTTTCGTACCGTAGTCAAACATTCCACCACTGTGTCAACTCCGAATTCGGGGCATCACTCTACCTTAGACACAGGTTTTCTTGACAACGTTTTATAAATAAACTATTATTTTATGATAACGATCTATTTTCCCGTCGTTTAAAAACGACCTATCAAAAAATAAATTTACTGTTAAACACATCAAATTAAAATAAATTTAAATTTTTTATCCTTTTGATGCCAGTTTGCATAACGGCGACCCATAAAGATTCTTGAAGAAAAAATGTGTAAAATAAGTAATCAGTAAGTAATAATACACTTTTTATTTAAGAGTACAATCATAGAGGATAACTGTATACCCGATATTTAGTATTTGATATTACCGATTTCCCCATTGTTTAAAACGATCATTGAAAAACAAAATTATTGTTTAAAACCAACAAAAATATTTAAAATATATAAATATTTTTTCGTCAAGTTGTTTTTTTGTTTTTTTTTTTTTTGTTATTTTGGTGGCATTTGGCCACACGGTGCGGAATGAAAATCTTTGATTAAAAAGTTGTAAAGCACCTTAAGCATTATTACTTTTTATTTAAGAGCATCATAATAGAGATGTTTCTTTGTTGGGTAGGGCCAATAATGTTTAAATAACTGATTAACTTTAATTTACTTCGCTTAGACAATAGGCCTCGTAAGTCACTTTTTCCATTCTTTTGAAAGATAACGCAAATTTTCCAGTTGTTTGGTAATTCTTTGTTTAATTTTTTGTGAGTGGTTAGCTCAAATGTTTTTTTATACATAATATTTGATAATAAACAAACAATGAAATCATATAGTTATCACTCAATTTAAAAATATGAAAAACAAAAATCTTCCATTTAAATATAATAACATTTAAACAATTTATAACGTCCTATAATAAACGTTAACCAGCATGCAATTTTCTTTCCAATAGGTATGTCTAGGTTTGTCTAGGTATGTCTAATAAATTAAATTTTGTCTGAAAAAGTGCTGTAGTCAGCGTCCAAGCTATTCTCAGAAATTTCGCCCCCAAATTTTCCCATTTGAATGCCATAAACAAATCACAATTTGAAGCATCAACTTATAGCCTCATTCACACCTAGCTATTATTCGCATTAAATAATAAACATTGAATAAATTGCCGATGCCACTGATTTAATGCAATGTTAGATTTTGAGAAGTTTTTGAACTGTACGGTTGACTCTGATCTATAAAATGGATTAGCTCGATAATATGTTGCAAAGGTGGAATGCCCATTTAGGTTTTCGGTAATAAATCGATAAGCTTGTGTTGTGGAACGCCCTCAGTCATTCGTGGCCGAGATTGGAGACGTTTACAACGAGAAGGAAAGGCGGATTAGGTTTATTTCTTTTTTTATTATTCTACATTTTTTTAAATTATACAATATTTTTGGGACTGCTTAAATTTTATCCTTTTAAAATAACTTTTTCTGAAAGATGCCAACCTAACATTCCGTTGGTTGGTAGAGTCGGAGATTGGCGTTTACAAAGTTTTACCTAATAAAAAGTCTTTAGCGATGTCCTAAAATTGACTAAAATTTGATTCTGTTTCAAAACGCATAGCTAGTTAATTCATGCTGGAGTGTGACCCCAACAATAAAATTTAAAAATTTTGATGATCTTGTAAATAGCTTCTTCTTATTTATTTATTTTTTAAATATATATATATATATATATATCTTGCGAATTTGGACGCATGATTAGGACAGATATGCACCATATAATTTTTGCTATAATACCTTTCTCAAAATTAGATAGTGGTTTCACCGCAAACGCAGACATCAAATGAGCTCGAACCACATATCTTTTTACTATGGTCTCCGTAGTTCGGCTCCTGAGAAAACTACGCCACAGATCCACAAATAGTCTCTCTAATCGGACATTAAATATTATATAACTCATTCTATTATAATTAAGCGATGAATATTAAATATCAAGAATCACGCCTCAAACAACCGAATAACACTTGAAGTCAAAATGGATAAAACTTGATGAAATTGAAACTTATTTTAAAGATATAATTTATCAAATGACAATTTTTAAATCTAAATATAAACTTTTTTCATTTTTTTATATGCTAATTTATTCTGCAAGAGTTTTGGAAATCAACCTTATTGAGAAAAAGTATGGACTTGTCGCATTTTTATAAATAATCGCGCACTCTAAGTATTACTGAATTTATAAAAGGTAACAAAGTAGTTACCTTTGAATTAAATTCCAAGAAAGAGCAGCGGGTTTTACTACTAATAGATTTCCAATGCAATCCCGCAACTACTTCTTGAATAGTTTATCGGATGATTTATCATAGAAAAAATATTTAAATTTTAGTCTTAAGTTAGCATATTAACGCCCTTACACACACACAAACACACACACACAT
>JAUZNK010061227.1:0-14883 GCA_035046665.1 Euphysa ruthae
ACATATATATTATGTCTCAAACTTAACCAGTGCTACAAAAACATAGGTATTGTCTAGAAACTCTAGCTTTGCCCAGCATGTGCGTGTGCTGCAAATGGCCCAATCATACATCGGTTCAATGATCCAAACCATAGTCGAGGACGTCGCTAATGTCAATCTCAGTTTTCCAACAACACACCAAAGCAATTTGAAGTTAAAAAAAGTTATGAAGTCTGCAAATACCCTATTAGCCTAGTTGGCAAACCTAGAAAAACTCTTCAATGAAATGTGGCCAATGCCAATATGGATTTGGCTTTCTGTCCTTCTTCGCGGCTGTCCTTAGTACATTTGCTCAGCCGTTATTATAACTACCTAAGTGAAGTATGCAAAAAGAAAAGGCCATATCTGGAAAATATCTTGCAAGAATTTGTATGCACAGATAATTTTCTGTTTTTTCAGGGCCGAAGCCACGCCATTCATTTTTCGTGCCGTTTTTGCAGAGCCAAAACGCATAGTACCCGCACGTAAAAGCAGACAAATCCTGCGGTTTTGCGGGGCTAAAACTGTAACATTTGATTTCAAACCGGTGGAAAAATTCAGCAAGCCACTTATGAAAGAATATGCTGTGCTATGTATGATGTCATAGCCTGCAGGTGGATGACCGAATGGGTCAAGCCACTCCAATGATGCTTCGTTAAAGATGGGCTCGTGGAATTTTAGGCAATTTTTTCGGGCTTGTAGTCAGCTGTAGCCAAAATAGTCCTTAACTTTTAAGGTTGTAGAGTTCTATGTTTGTCCCCTTCAATAGTCGATCCACGGGCAATAGCTAAAATTATGTCGCTTGGGAAACGACCGCTGCATATATCCTTCGGTTTAAACTGAGACCTGCCTTTCTCTTGTTGTTTGCAGAAAAGAGTTCTATCTATATTTATCAGGGCTTTTCTTTCCGAAAAACGATTTTTTTCTAATATCATTTTAATAGGGGCTCCACCCACTGCTTCGGTAGCAATCAGCAAAAACTCAGCCTTCGCAAGTGCTATGGACAACCGCTGGGCCATATCGTTCAGTAGCAACTATTTTTCTCGTATCATCCTTAGCAGATGGTAGAATGTGTCTGTTATTCTTGATGCAGCATTAACAGCTGCCTCTGCTAACACAAGAGTCTGTCGATTATTGAATCCCGCATTGGCTCCACATTTAGTCTAACAATTTTCCGGTGTGTCAAGTTACCATTCTTCGAGCTGATCAGCACACTCTCAAACCAGTTCTTGTTTTTTGAAAATAGCGTTAGTAGCATTGCTTGATAATTGCACCGCTGCTTTTCGAGGTTGGACATGTCTCGACCAGATTTAGCGGTTTGTGTAAAACCAGCGCAGATTTATCAACAGCTATGATACTAACAGCAGTGCACACCACTCTAAACGTTACCTCGACATAGCTATCTGAGATATCGATAAAGTCTCACTCGACGCCCGTTTCAACTCCAAGTTAGTTTGTGTGATCAAGCCATCTTTGGATTCTACGACCTCTTGGTATATCCGGATCATTTCAGTCTGTGTTGAGGCACCACCCACAAACCTCTGAGCTGAAGTAGATTCTTGTTAACGTTGCTCGTTACAGGAACATTTTCCATTTTGCTAGTTAATATGACGTAAAAAAACGCACATGTCTAAGAGGGATGTATGCTGACACACGGAAATTTACGCGCAGCGTTAAGTCCAGCCCTTCCAATATTCATGTGTTTATTTCATGATGGCGGCTGTTTGAGCCGTGGCCTTTCATACCTCTTTTATCTGCGCCTTGGTGCTAAGAGCTTTTGAGACTGCTTGTTGAACCATTGGCAGAGCAGCGTTAGCAAAGTTTTTCTTTTCCGGCCTTTCATACGCTTAATTCCACCCCGAAGGTTTCCAAATAAACTTACGTTTCCTTGCACCTAATGAAGTAACGCTCCATCTGCATGGTAATAACGATGAAGAGATAGGCGGCATTTCATATTATTATTAAGATTTACTGAGCCTTTCATTTCGTTTTGCGAATGCCGATTCGAATAGTTAGCTCATATTGGCTGATGTCTAAGCCGTCGCCGTGTGTGTATCTAACATCTACTTTATCTATTTATTGGAATAAAACTGCCTACGTTTGTATTTTTGACAATGTCGACATATACAAGAAATTTGTTCACTCCTCCAGTGATTTCCACAACTATGGAACTAACACGGGTTCCAGCCATGAGTTTTGTCCCTACTGGGATACCCAAAAACAGACGTAAAGTTCCTGAAAAGGAAACGATATTAGTTATTGTGATAGATGATTTCATCGTAGCCATATTCACCATGACCGTGTAACCTGTATTTTTAAGGAGCTTGAGAATTCTGTTAATCAGTGTGGAAGTAGCGTTTTGTCATGCTTTTGCTTGCGATTTTCTATATTTACTCGAGTTCAATGCGCTTGTATGTATGATTCAGCGAACTTGATAGTTGCTGCTCCCATTACAACTGCTATAACACGAGCCTTTTTTAATGTATCGTAACTCATTTGAACATTTTGTGTTAACGTATTCATATCTGTACATAGAAGCATTTTACTGTTATTACGAAGAGCCAATCGAGTTCGACCCAAAAGTGTTAAACATTCATGTTGTGGATGACCTCATAGAAGAAGTATATTAATCGAAGTATTTTGCCCACATAATAAGGAATGGAAGTCACCACGAAAAGACTACAATCATCCTGGTATTTCATTGGCAATGTGAAAACAGAAACGCAAGATGCCTGCATTTGTAATTGGACTGTTATTACTTATTATTAAATTTATACTATCTGCTGCAAAAATTTACATTGTAAATAAAAACTTAAATAAATTTTTATGAAGATATGTCTAAAATTAATCTTTTAAAATTTTTCGTACTTACCTAACTGTATAATTTCGGTCAAAGCACGGAAACCTCGTAGGAGATAATTAAGGTTTTATCATTGGGAACCGATTAACTGCCTGACATTGTTTTGGAGACTATTGGGTGAACATTGTTTTGCCTTTACTAATAGATAAGAGATTATAAATGATAGGTTTACAATCTCAAAAAGAAAAATTGTATGTCTTTAATTTCTTCTTAAAAAGAGAAAGTTTTTTTATTTAAGAGAGATTAGGGCTACTAAGAAAAATTCTATTCCACAGATCAGGGCCACAAAATGAAATAAAAAATTCTTTGTACTTTGTATTAATTGGTGGTTCTAGTAATAAATGACGTATTAGAATATATTTGTTTGCTGGTTTTAACATATATAATTGTAGAAAAAATTTTGGCGATAAGTTGTGTTTACATTTGAACATCAGTGAAAGACTTTGAAAGATGTTAAGTTCGTATACATTTAGGTTGTTGATTTCATTAAATAGAGGTTTTGAGAGAGTGGAGCGCTTTGATAATTGATCAAATGAGTAGCGTGTTTTTGACGACAATACAGAGTTTCTAGTTTAAACTTATGAGTGCTGGAACAGGCTATGTTCATATAATAACTGTGTAAATGTCGGATAAAGCAGTCTTGACTACACGCATCTATTTCCGTTTCCAGCAGACAAACGACCAATCCACAATTTAGGTAGGAAAATAACCCCTGGTGCCTTAGAAAGCTTTATGGATGTCTTTAACGAACATCCAGTGAAAAATATAAAACTTTAATAGATAATCTGTCTAACGGACATTATATCCATCCACATTTGCGTTTTAGATGAGGGGAATAGGCCTCACAAGCCCAAACTCAAAAACAACGAGATATGATGCACATAATTAGACATGTTGGTAATCCCGATGGCACTATATACAAACGTTCTAAGTAATAATATTGATTCTAAACATACTTTTTCGACACATGAACGAAACGTTTCGAAACGTAAATTATGTACGATGGCATGAGTAAAACTCCTGACCTGCTCTTTATTACTGCGATATTTTTTCTAAGACCATTTCTTAAAATATGGCGCAGGAGGAAGGTTTGCATACTTAAGTCAACCTTAAACTTTCATGATATTTTTGCATTACAAATTGTTTAAAGATTAATGAGCTCTATTGATTCGATATGGTTTTTACTAAAATTACTAGGTTGTACTGTACGCCGTGCAAATGTCATTAATGTGTATGCTGATGAATAAATTTTCTAGTTTACAAAGTTTTTTAGGTGTAGTTTCGGCTCATTTGGTTATTAACATTGTTAACTTTTAATCTTACTTTTAATTTCTTAGTGTAGTTGTTACCTTTAACGTGGGGAACCAACAAATTGCCGAGACAATATCTTCAGATGTGCCCACGTGACCTGTCTTGGAGTACTTAGAACACCCATTTGCGTCTACAAAACTCGCTCAACCAAACAACCCAACCAATTTGAGTTAGCTTTGCATTACGGAATGAGTTTTGCTCAGAAACTCAGAGATAACATGGAAGTAAATTTCCACCAGAGGTGGGAGTCGAACTTGTAACCTTTCGTTCCGGAGTCAAACGTCCTACCACTGTGCCAACTCCGCTAAGTGCCAACAAACTTAGTTTGTCTGTTCTTTGATCGCAGGTTCTAGGGAGTTTTTAAATTTTTTTTTTTAACTATTATACTGAGCTTGTCCAATTTGTCCGTAAAAAGATATGTAGTAGGCTGTGACTCCTTGATGGTAAGCTATTAACTCTTTCGATACTGCGCCTCTTAAAATCTTTCCCTCAGGAAAGATACATATAAACTGTTGTTATGGCCACAATTTTTCGTCAACTGACTATATTTAAATGACGGCAAAAGATAGTTAATATCTTTTCTTAAGTAGAGATATAGACTTCAAAACATTATGTAATATCAAAAACAAAATAGCGAATCGAGTGAGCAGAACATCCCTGCAAGATGCAATAGATTTTTGCAGTAAAAGCAAAGATAGCGATAATTATTCTTGCGCTGGAGGTTTATCTAGTGATGAGGAAGATAAAATAAATGAAATATTGATACACGTTCCTTCCAGTTGCTCTGAAAGGTCCATAAAATACATATTTTAACATCCTACTTTGTATTTTATTTATTTTTCTTTTTTTATATAATTTTTTTTTTTTTATTCTTTTATGTAGCAGGCTTTACTAAATTAAATTCTATTTTTAAGGATACCCTTTGATAATCTAGATATTTTACTGAATTATACATTTGTTTCCGTATTCTTAACTCTTTTGTTGGTCTGCATTAGTGTATATGATCGGTTCCCTAAAAAACCGTTTCTCATTTTCAAAAATTTGTGATCCGATCATCTGAGGCTGAACATTTTCTGACGATTTTCTTAAGATTTAGATGAATTCGAGGCTGTTTTTCTTATAAACTATAAAAGTGTATTCTTTTTACACATGTTGGTGAGCCTGATGATGAAGAGGAAAAAGAATCTGAGACCTCTGCTGCTATAAGATTATGTGACGATGCAAACATTCAAGGTTTTGTAAATAAAAACGTATCGCCTGCTTCCAAAAAGAAAAAGTTTCCTACATGTACATTTTCACCAAAAAATGGGAACTGTTTCACATCAAAAGCACAGCCCGTTACCCCTGTAATTCCCAACTAATCTTTCCTTGGATTATCACCAATATCACTAGAACATCTGCATTCGCTACCTGTACGAATGACGTCAATACTGCAGGCAAAACCCAAAATAAAAAAGGTTACCAGACTGAAACAACAGAAGGAGATTCCTGCAGTGAAAAAATGTTTATCATATAATGATCCAGATACTGACACTAATAAATTACCAGAGTTTTCACCTAATTGCCCTCCAGGAAGTAATGTGAATTCCGGTCAAGCAACAAGGAATACTTTTACCAAGCCCTATTTCAAATTGTTCTTTACTGATGCAATCATTGACAAAATTGTAAAGCACACCAATGCATATGCATGGATAAACATTGCTGAAAAAACATCGTACTCTAATAGTCAAGGAGGTTGGACAGAAACTAATGCATATAAACTAATGCACCTCACTTCTTTGATTTTATATCAAGGACTTGTGAAGGTGAGTACTAATATTCGCTATTGGTCAACAAAGTCCTTGTACCAAGGACTCTGGGCAAGATGCTTCATGTCAAAATGCCGCTTCCAAACCCTGCTTGTTTTCCTCTATGTTGTTGATCCCTTACAAGAAGGTCCAAATAAAAAGTTGAGAAAGGTTGATTCATTCATTGATCATTTTCGAAAAAAGTAAGGATCTTTTTCAACCATTCCAAAACGATACCATTGACGAGCGGTTAGTAAAGTCCAAACATAGATCTGGGATTAGGCAATATATTGCGAACAAGCCTGCTAAATTTGGTTTAAAGCTGTGGGTGTTAGCTGACAGTAAAACTGGTTACTCCTATGACTTTAACGTATACACAGATAAAACAAATGAGGTCTATGAGCACGGTTTTGGGTATCACGTTGTTATGAAGTTGATACAACCACTCATGAATCAAGGATACCATGTATTTATTGATAATTTTTACACCTCCAAAAAACTGCTAAATCATCGATTTGTGAATAGAACTCCAGCATGCGGTACCATTAGAAAGAACAGAGAGTGATTCCCTGTGACTTTGAAAAATGGAAAGGTGTATGCGAAAAAGAAAAAACGAGGTGAAATGAGATGGAAACGTGAGGGTAACAGTCGTGCGTTGCAATGGATAGATAATAAAGTCGTCACAGCCATTGAAAATGCTAATGACTTTGTTAAAGTGAATCACAAAGTCAAAGTAAACCAGAAATGGGAAATGATTGTTATAAAGAAACGTTTGCTGTGGAAAGATACAATGCCTACATGAAAGCCGTATCTCATCAGGTATTGGCAAAATACAATATTCTACGCAAATACATTAGATGGTGGAAAACACTTTTCTTCCATATGATTGACATTTGCACAGTCAATGCCTTTATATTGTTTCAACAATATCGCATAAATAACCCACATGTTGAAAGCTTGAAACGTTCCAAAGACTACTCGCAACTAGATTTCAGAGAAGAGATTATCCGAAATATCATGGATCTAGAAGTGTTTGAAGACCCACCAGTGTATCAAGCTTTTAAGCCCATTAGTGATTTCATAACTAATCATTTACACACTTTTTCAGATAAAAAAAGAAACTTTAACGTTTGTTACCAAACTAACAAGAAGGAATTGAAAGTTCACAGTTACTGTTCAGCCCCACAATACAATCAATACTTGCACTGCACAAAGGATAAAAACTGTTTTGCTATGCGGCATTCATTAGGTTGCTACAGTAAAATTAATAAGTAATTTATGCCTTTTATACTTGTAGAGGATACTACTTTATACAACTGTCATTTCTCGACATCTTCTATTCTAATCTGCAGATTTTTAAATATCATCCACAGATTACCGCAAATTTGCAGCGAAATCTCCTGCTACGCTTTACATTACTAAACATTCTAGAAGTATCATCTTTGAATAAAAAATAAAAAAAACACTAAAATTACGTAATTTCATCCACCATTTTGAATTTTCTTGTGGAAATGTTTTTTTATTTTTTTTTTTTTTTAGATTTTCTAATAGCCTGTTATATTGGTGCTATTTTGAGGTACAGGTTTATATGGTTACAACAAATTTTCAATATTTTTATTAAACCTATGACACGGGAGTTTATTTATAAAAATACTCCACTCATTGTCACTCAAAAAACTTCTAAAATGGTTTCAAATTTAAATACGTTTATTTTTCAAAGCGTTTCTGGCATTCAAGTGCACTGTCTTTTAAGAACATGAAGATGAATCGTGATGAAGAGTTTTCCTGTCCATAATATTCTGAGTGCATGAGGGTGTTCTTACCATTGATCACAGGAATATAGTAAAAACGACAATTTATTATCAGGAGATGGTTAAACGAAAAACGAATTTAAGCAATTGTGTCACTAAAAATTAGACGAGAAATAGCGCGGGTTTCAAGATATCGGGTAAAGTGTAAGAAATTCGGTTGATATGGTTTGGTTCTTTTATGGAGTGAGTGGCTTCCTTGATTTTTCGCCAGATGAGTCGAGGTTCGGAATCGATAACAGATTTATCTTCCCAGATAAATGAATGATCCTTTTTCCATGAATGTGTTGCGATTTCATTATTGGTGTCATATTTTTTAATTGCGCGTTGAGGTTCGGTGGTTCGATTATTTAATGATCGTTTTGATTCACCTATGTAGACAGATGGACAGTTTTGGCATCGAATACGGTATAAGATATTGTTTTTGTGGTCTATTTTATTAGGGTATTTTGGATGCGATAGTATGTTGCGAAGAGTTTGATGCGAGTAAAATGTTGTTCGAATTTTGTGTTTAGTCAATATACGTTTTAGGGTTTCACTTAACTTTGGGATATATGGCAAGTTCACGGAGCTGATTGGGTTTTCTTTTGTTGGTTTAACGATTGGTTTAGGAGTGTCGAGCTTTTTGCGTCGATGTTCAATGAAGTTTTTTGGATAGTTTTTTGTAGTAAGGGCGGTTTCGAGGTGTTGGTATCATTTAGCGACGTTAGCTGGACTCGATACTATTTCTTTGGCACGATTATATAATGAGTCGAAGATGCTTTCCTTAACAGAAGTTGAGTGGCATGAAGAGAAGTTTAGATATTGATCGGTGTGTGTCGGTTTACGGTAGACGTTGATAGAGAGTGATTTTTCGGGATGTCGAGTTACGAGTGTGTCCAAGAATGTAATAGAATTGTTGTTTTCGTTTTCGGTGGTAAAGTTTATTTGTTGATGCAGGTTGTTTAATATTTCGAAGAAGGCTTGAAGATGGACACGTTTGATAATCGCGAAGACGTCGTCAACAAAGCGTTTCCAAACTTTGGGTCTGTGTATTTTTGCATGAGAGATGCAGACATTACAGGGAGATCAAGCATTAACCAACAGATCTGAAGGTTACAATAGAGCACGGCAAGTGTTAGGTCTGTCACAATCCGCACGTGAATCGGAAAGGCTTGCCGATATACATCTTAAGTTAAAAGGTAGCGATGTAATGTCAAATGAGCGCGGTCAAATTTAAATCTACGGTTACCCAATTAAAGATAACTACCCCGTGATAGCTCTCCACATCCTTGTTCCATTTGGAGCTGAAGAGCTCCGTAAAAAATTTAGCAGCAGGGAGTAGCAACTTCTAAGTATCCCCAGAGCGCTCGACCATTTCCGTGGATCGAACGGGTGTTCTACGAACTCATAGAATGCTATTGACTCCACCAATAAAAAGTCAGAAAAAGTCAAATTTTGAACCACTTTAATCGATGAAGAAGATTCAATTGATACACTGGCACAGAAAATTTTGGTGAGCAACTTATCATGATAGATAGTGACGACGAAACACAGCAAAAAATAAGTGGTATTAAGCTTAAGTATTAACTAAACCAATCCAAGGAGCACGCTGAGCGATGAGGTCACGAAAAGACATAGGACTTTTTATACCAAGCAATACTACTTAGAGACCCACGCGAGAGGTAGAATCTAGCAGAGAACTATATCGTCTCTCTTAGAAACTAGACCATACTAGGATACCTAATAATGTCATTAATTCCCTAATATAGGTCGCTCTGTTTTACCAGGGCAACAAGACACAGAAAAAATTACTCATGAGAGCATCTATAGCAATAACTAACAGCAATGTTTTTTTTTGTGCTTCTCGGTTTCTAAGCATGAACAAAATTTGAGGCTGAAGCACATAGATCCGTAGATCCTTATGGATATCATTGGAGGAATAGACAGTCTTCTCATCTATATTGGCAATATTAGAATATCAATATATGCAGTTCCGCTCCTGCAAACCATTCTATTGGACGATGCCATTCCTGGTGACATAATCGTCTGGAATTCAAGTAAAAATGACTATGAATGAACACACCACCATTCCAATCAGTCGAGGTGGATGTTAGAGAGACACAAAGGGATAACATAAACTTCAATGTATACGATCTAAGTATTCGAATCAGCATTCGCAAAACGAAATGAGAGTTTCCAATAAAGCTTACTACTGATGCGAAAAACCGCAACTCACTTTATCTCTATTACCAAGCAGGCAGAGTATTGTCTCAATACGTGCAAGTAGGCACAGACTTCTTTGGAAATCTTTGTGGTGGAATCAAGCCTATGGCATTCCCTTTAATGAAAAGCGTTGTCAGTGCTACTCTGCCAATGTACCAACAACCCGTCTCAGTGGTTGCTACACCAAAAGGGCCACGAAAAGGAAGATTGAAGGTTGACGCTCAAACGGCACCCACCAGTGAAAACCTCGTGAATCTTTGATGTGCAGGGTTTTCTGCTGAGCCCCCGATTCTGTGAGTATGTTAGCCTACACTCCTAATAATTTTGCGCGCTTCATTATGTAATATATTACATTGAAATGGAAGCTGCTCATGAAAAGAGCAATCTTAACAAGCACCAAACCAAACCCATAGGTTTGTGAATAATTCCGCCATCACAGCCTTTTATAATCAGAACTTACCACGAGATCGCATAAGCCAAAGTTGACATAGATCAAACAAACCGGCTTAGTTTTGAAGCTTCGTTTCCGTCAAAGTGTATCTTTGCCGATATTTCAGGGTCATTGTTTATGTGATGTCGAAGTAGGCTAACCTGGGTTCTTTTCACTTCGGACGTTCGTAGAACCGACTAAACTGTCATCCGGTGTTGTTTTTTGCAGGAGTTGTTCGAATACCACACCTTTAAAACCCCTACAGAAGAAATTCAACTGAACGCAGTTTGTTTGGCACCACATCAACTTTTTGACAGAATGTAGCACTGATGTCGGATCTTTTAAGCGGATGTTTTTGGCAGAGCAAATTGACAATGTATCTCCGCACACTTCGCAGAGGCACCATTAGAATGTGTCGTGTTGGTGGATATTTGATCCGGCCCACTCATCCAGAAATTCATGCAGGCTTTGTTTTCGTTCCATGCAGAATCTGCCCACGGTGTCAAATAAATCTCTCAGCACTTGCGTTGTGATCTGGTTTTTACGCAGATGCTCTCCTGTGTGACGGATTGGGTTTTTGGATCATGAAACCATGCGGAAAGATAGACTACACAGATTAATGGGACGATGCCACGAAGGGGCATATCTTCCACATTCGCACGACACATCTTGTACGTTGGGTTCCCATAGTCATACTAAATGTCCTATGTATCACTAACCCGCGCATGGAAGAATCTTTGCATGCCAGTTATGCTGTTCGCGTATCCAAATTTTGATTTTTGCTTGTTCCTGCTGTAGCTCCCTGGCTATTTTTTACTTTGAACTTGACCTGAGTCAGTCGATAAATAATAGTCAGTCGACAAATAATAATGGCGGACGGTTGTGTTATCGAGAATTTCGTATTTGCAAGGTGAGAAACATCTTCGACCAGATAAAGAATTGGGGATCAAGCACTTAAGTCTCATGTACAGCACTTCTATTATCAAAGAAAAGTTAAGCTCAATAATATCTGTGGAAAAAATCGTCGAGAAAATTAATAATTCGGGTAAGAAATCTTTATTTCTATCAAACATATCTTGGAAACTTTGGATCAATCTCCTTCATTTGCTCAAAAAATTTCAATATCAGCCAAAGAAATAACTGATCATATAAAAAAAAAATTTGACTCACTACCACAAAATTTCTAAAAAAACCCCAAAGCTCGACACACCACAATCACAACCACATTCACACACCGAAGATATCATTAATCTATCATGCACATCCATGTTATCTGAAAACAGCCCAATGAGTCTAGACCTTGCTTGGTTAAAAAAATTAGAATCCGAGAATGTGTTTTTAAGGGAAGCAGTTAAAAATTTAACCGAAATAATAAAAGTTTTAACGAAGGACACATTAGCGTGAAAACATTGAAGCTGCATTGAAGCTATCCATTGCGGAACTAATGATATCTGGCCACGTCCCAATACGCCCACTTTAACTGACCAAGATGTTGGAGATAATATAGTTGAGATTGGAGCAAAATGTTTAAGTCTCGGAGTGCAAAAAGTTATCGTCTCTGCTATAATTCCAACAACTTGTTATACGTTAATAATGATAACAACACACCTAATTTCCTTTGGAAAGATGGTGTATATCTCGAACAGAATGGTATCGTAATGTTTGCACGTAATTCTATCAATAATTTATCAAGATGGCTGATGCGAAGAGAAACAACCTCTGTGGCTAATGTACGGAATTTACCTTCTTTTTTACCTTCAGACTTTCCCTTTATTTTAGACATTTATAACAATCCTTTACCAAATATTGATTTCTCTGCATTGACGTTCACAAAATGTCTCTAAATAATCCCCTTTTAGCGTATATAAATATTAATTCTTTGCGTAACAATTGCGTAAAAACTCCTAGCTGACCTTGTTTCAAATCACGTTGATATACTTACTATTGCAGAAATTAAGTTAGATGACTTTTTTTGATAATCAATTTTTAATTCCAAGTTTTAAAAGACCTAAAAGAGAATGGTTATTACTTCCTTTATATAACCCAAACAAATGCTTTGCAATTATTTTTCTAAATAATCTGTCTAATCTATTAGATATTTACTTAAAGAAATATGACCACTGTATTATTTATGTTGACATGAACTTTATGAAGTTTATGGGTAACTATAGCCATTGTAATCTAATGCAGAGGAAGACATGTTTTAAATCTACTCGTGGGACATGCATTGATCTGATATTAACGAACAGAAAAACTGTCTTCCAAAACTCAAACTCTGTTGAAACAGGTCTAAGTGACTGTCATCATTTAATATATACTATGCTGAGATCAAAATACTTGAAATTGCCTCCTAGAAACCTGCAGAAACATAAAAAATATTGATGTCAAGAATTTTAATTTAGAATTTAGTAATTATTTTTTTACTTCTAGTGAAACATTTAACTATATGTATTACGACACTATTTTGAAGAAACTTTTAGATAGATACATTCCAGTCAAAAGTAAGATGATAAAGGGAAACAATAAACTTTTCGTTTCGAAAATTGTCAGGAAAGAGCTCATGAAACGAGCACATTTAAAAAATCGCGAAAATAAGTCTGGCAAAAAATGCGATTTAGAAGCTTATAGAATCCATCGTAATTATGTTGGTAACTTCATTCCTAGAGAGAAAACGATATTTTTTCGCAATTATAACGTAAAAGTAGGACAAAAGTCGTTTTGGGAGGCATGTAAACCACTTTTATCCACTAAACCTATTATTAATAGAGAAGGAACACTTCTTTTTGAAAATGGTTATGTTATTTCTGACGAAAAGAGCGTAGTTTAGATATTTAACAATTACTTTGCCAACATTACGAAACCTTTAAATATTGGATCATTGGATACCCATACTGAAATTAACACTTTGATGTCAGAGTCAGATTTTGAGTTTTATCCAAGTATTTAGGCAACCCATATGAATATTCTCCGCATTAATAGTTTTGACTTTGTTCATGTAGAACCCAATGAAGTATATGACGTTATCATTAAGTTAAAAATGGTAGTGATGATATACCACTATCACTTATAAAATCTTTAGCTAACTCTCACAGTCCCATAATTGCTGATTTCATTAATATTTCGTTGAATAATGGGACACTTCCAGACGTTCTTAAATGGGCACATGTAATTCCCATTCATAAAAAGGAAGGTACTCTTTAGAAAGGGAACTTTTTTTGGGATAATTTCTCCCCTCTTCTCTGTGGATTTCACAAAGGTTTCTCAACCCAAAACTCATTTTTTCGCCTTATTGATAAGTGGCAAAATTTTCTGGATAAGAAAGGTATTATAGGGACCATTTTAATGGACTTGTCAAAGGCATATGACTGCATTCCATATAATCTTCTGTTAGAAAATCTCACAGCATACGGTTTCTTTAAAAAAAGTTTGCGGTTTATAAAAAGCTACTTTCAATCTAGGAAACAGAGAGTTAAATTAGGTTCGACGTGGTTGAGCATCACACTAGGTGTTCCTCAAGGCTCTATTTTAGGCCACTTTTTTTTAATATATTTAAAAATGATACGTTCTTTTTTGTAATAGATTCCGATATTTGTAACTTTGCAGACGATAATACTCTTTACGCTTGCGATTTTACCTTTGATAAAGTTTGGTCCCGTCGATCTAAAGACCTTACCAGACTTCAGGAGTGGTGTAAAAATAACTCTATGGCAACAAACCCTGCAAAGTTTCGAATAATTTTCTTGGGAATGAAAACCCCACCAGTCTCTTTTAATATTGATGGAATAGATGTATTAGTAAAAAATGAAGTGGAAATGTTAGGAATTAATATAGATTCTAAATTGGCTTTCTCGAAACATACGGAAATTATGTACTATAACAAATACCAAGCTTTCTTGTCTGCTTAGATTTATAAGCTATTTAGATATTTTACAAAGCAGAACCCTCGTCAATAGTTACGTTTTATGTAGTTTTTTATACTGCCCTCTAATATGGATGTTTCGTAAGAAAATTTATTATAACTTTATCCATCGTGTTCAAAAACAAGTCTTACGGGTAATCCATAATAACTTTGAACTTGATTTTAAAGAATTGCTTCTCTTTGAAAATACAATCACCGTTCATTAAAAACATTTACAGAATCTAATGACAGAAACATGTAAATCTGTCAAAAAACTAAATCCCGAACTAATGTGGGATAGTTTTTCTTTAAAAGATGTACCATACATTCTTAGAAATTCTTTAATTTTGAATATCACACCTACAAGAACATCTATTTACGGCACTATCTCACTTATTTTTAAAGCGTGTTTTCTTTGGAATAGTCTCCTCCTACGCTACAAAAGCTGCAAACCTTTGCCTTATTTTAAATCAGCTATTAAGACATGGCTCTGCAAATCATGTACATGTCCAATATGCCGTTAATTAGTTCTTTGTGTGTTTTTGTTTTATTGTTAATTATTTTAT
>JAUZNK010061238.1:0-10581 GCA_035046665.1 Euphysa ruthae
TACCGTTATACCGTTATGGTATACTTCATTCTTTGGGTAACTGTTGAACTTCATTTTGGTTGGATAAAAGTGTTAACGTTTCGATATCATCTTAGCTACTTTTAGAAATTTATTTTTGCCATGTGTATTTTTTTCCGTAAAAGAAATGTATGAAATACTTGAATGGCTGCAGCAGTTTACAACGAGTTTTTTATATAAAATTATTTTAAAATTTTTAAAAATTTATCGTTTCAAGCATAGTGCAAGTGGATAATTTTCACAAACTTTTGCTATAAACAAGTATTGAAAATAATAAAAAACAGTGAAAATAACTACAAAAGTCCAAATGTTCATAATTTTCATGCTCTCCACCAAAATATTTTTAAATCTGCATTAAATTTGACTGAAATCTGCATTGATTCGACAACAATTTTTTTGTGACCCCAGCTAAATGTTTATTGAGAAATGTATCGCTGAAGATAAGGTGTGAAAAACTTTAATAGCAAGCTTTTGCTAATTAAAAATAATTCATGAATGCTGTGAATTACTGCTGATTTCATTTAGGGAGAAGTAATACAACAGAACACTTCAAATTGTGCCCATGAAACAAGGTAATCTACTGCTTAATTACGTTAACTCAGAAGTTTATAATTATTACCAGGCATTCAAAGATTGCAATTTATATATTTGCATAGTATCATTAACAGCCTTACCTGTTTTAATTTAACAACAGGTTCTAATGGCGTTATGCACCAATAAATCCAGATTATAATATAAATCCATCAAAATCGATAAGTTGTATAGCTTATTATACTACACCACGAACAAATTAATTACAGGTATTTTGTTTTTAAGCTATACTTAATTCCTAACTATGTTGATTTTTTGTAACATATTTGCTAGAAACTGCATAATAAAAATTGTCTGTTTAGAGATACTACAAAATTAGAGTTAAAGCGAACCATGTTGCTTATAAAAGAGAGAGAAATCAACGAAAGAATTCAAAATGCAAAAATGCAATTCGATAAGGAAACTAAACTAATCGAAGAAGAAAGAAAAAATTTCATGAATGAAATCAATCTCAAAAAAAACGAAATTGAGGACAAAATGGATTTGTATGATGGAAACAGAGAACTGGATAATTTGTGCCTCGAAGAGCAAATGTATGAAATCGAAGTCTTGAACAGTATTGGTGTTTTGAACCAAAAATTTGACATATTACCTTTCCAGAGAGAGCTTTGTGAAATTCGTTTTGAAATTTCAAGGAATCAGAAAGAATTATCTAAGATGAAGCTGCGTCGTAGTACGCAGGATTCAGGATTTTATTCCACAAATTCTTCATCTTCCTCCCCTAAATATGCGCAGGAACATGACGAGATCTCATAAGCATTACTATTTTAACATATATATATATGCTTTCAATTATTTATGCGTAATTATTGCAACCAATTATAACCAATTAGAGAGTTGATCCAAACGATTGAATCAACTATTCCTGCCATTTATTCATTAAATTCGGTATCAGATAATTAATACTTTGTAAATGTTATTACAGATATAAAGTTATTTTCATTTTTAAGTAATCTTATATTCTATGTGGACACAGCACCGTGATTTGCCCTCAATGGAAAATGAACCAGTAGTTACATTATATTCATTATTATGCGTGTCGTAAAATACGGACACAAAGCAAAGTTAATGAATTAGGCCGCTATTTTCGAATAGAGGAAAAAAAACCGATGTCACGCCAAAATACTGCAGATGAATTTAGACGAAAACTTAATGTTGTTTGTGAATAAGGTATTATATCTACCTATCCTGAATCAAAATTTATTATAGTTGCGAATCCTTTGCAATCATAACGTCTTTTCACTTTCACATAGATAATAACAAAATACTTTAATTATATATATAGTTTTGATTGGTTAGTTACTTATTTGATTAGTTACATAGTCAGTTGGTTGGTTCTTTACTTAGTTAGATGGATTGTTAGTTAGTTGCTTAATTTAATAGTCAGTTAATTAGTTATTTAATTATTTTTTTAGTTATTTAGTTGGTTAGTTATTTAGATTGTTAGTATATTAGTGAGTTATTTAGTTAATTAGCTCGTCAGATAGTTAATTATATGGTTATATATGTAATTAGTTAGTTGGTTATTTAGTTAATTAGTTGGTTATTTAGTCAGTTAGTTAATCATTTAGTTACTAATGTTGTTAATTAGTTAGTTATTAAGCTAGTTAATAAATAAACTAACTAATAAATAGCTAAAACTAACTAACTAACCAATTAATTAACTAACTAATATTCAATTAACTGATTATATAGCAAACTAACAAACTGAATATTTGACTTTCTAATTAACTAAATAAATAACTAACTTTCTAAGTAAAAAAATAAATGAATAACTATCGAAATATCTAACTAACTTCTTAACTAAATAACATACTAACAAACTAACTAACCAAATAAGTAAATACTAACAATCTACATAATTAACAAAATATCTAACAAACCAACTTACTTAATACATAAATAACTAAATACTAATTAACTAACTATCTAATTAACTAATTAACAAGGCAAATAACTAAATAAATAACAAATTAACTAACTAAATAAGTAAATATATAATTAATAACCTAACTAACTAACCTACTAAATATATAACAAAAAAAGTAATCAAATAAATAACTAGCTAACCAACTAACTATCTGACTAACTAATTCAATTATCTAACAAACTCATTAATTGACTAATTAGATAAATAATTACATAATCAACAACCAAACTAGCTAACTAGCTAAACAATTAAAAAACTACCTAACAAAATAAATAACAAACAATAAAACAAATTAACTAACTAAATTGCTGACTAAATGACTAAATAAATAATTGACTTAAGAGTGAGAGAACTAAATAAATAACTAATTATGTAACTAGTTCAGAAACCGACTAACTAAATAACAAACTAACTGACGTACTAACTAACTAAAATTACAATTTAATAACTAACCAACTAATTAACTTTAAATGATGTATAATTGACCAACTTATTTAGGTATTTAGTTAGTTAGTTGCACGGTTACTTATTTTGTTAGTCCTTTAGTTAATTAGAAGTAATTTATTTGGTTAGTCAGTCAGTTACTTAGTAAGTAAGTAAGTTAGTTAGTTAGTTAGTTAGTTAGTTAGTTGGTGAGTTAGTTTTTTAGTTACTTAGTTGGATACTTTGTTGTTAGTTATTTAGAATGTTTTTTAATTTGTTAGTTATTTTGTTGGTTAGTTAGTAAGTTTGTTATTTGATTAGTCAACTAGTTATTTTTTAGTTAGTTACTTAGTTTTTTACTTAGTTAGTTAGATAGTTATTTAGTTCGTGAGTTAATTACTCATTTATTTAGTCATTTATTTAAATAGTTACTTAGTTATTTCATGAGTTAGTTATTTTTGTTAATTATTCAGTTAGCTATTTAGTTTCTTAATTAGTTAGTTACTTATATATTTATTCAGTTATTTATTTAGTTAGTTAGGTAGTTAGTTAGTTATTTATTTACTTAGTTAGTTATTTGGTTAGTTAGTTAGACAGTTAGTTTGTTTGAGCTCATTTTTCATCTTTTCGAGCTTAGTTTTTTTTTCTTTGTGAGTTCTTAAGCTATATTTAGTGTCTGTTCTATATCTTTTTGTTACTGATAGAATTTTGCCTTTTATGCAACTTGTACAGCCTTGTAAAATAAGTAGGCCATGTTAAACCAGATATTTAAAAAACGATATAAAAAATATAACACTGATATTCTAACCATATATTTTGTGGAGTTTGTTCCGATGAATTCAGAATAAATTTTTTTTATTAATGGGTTTGACAATCAATTTCACTGCCAAATTTTATGCTAGTCTTACAGGTACTTAAGGTTTTTTTTATGGTACGTAATATGTAATGTATTTGAAACAGAAAATGAGGGTGGACAAACACAACCTTAATTTTGCTTTAAATTGCGCGAAAATAGATAGATAAATTGATAGATAGATATATAGATTGATAGATAGATAGACAGATATATAAATAGATAGATTGATAGCGTCTTCCCTTCAGATGCAGAAAACTACAGTCATGTGGTTTTCAAACACTCTTTTCTATTAGGACCTCAACGCTTTTCATCACTAGCCGACAGATCCATATAAGCAATCATTGTGTTGCTGTGTGTGATCGGACAAACAAGATGCTTAGCTGCATGTTTGTTGGGTTGGTAATAAAGAAAATAAATATAAGTCAAAAAATTAACCCTACCTTTGATTGCAGACACAAACAGGTCTTTGTTATGTACAAATCCCAGACTTTATTATTAAAAAACAATTTTCTCTCAACGAATAAAAACAGTTTCCTATGTATCACATATTTTTTTAAAACGGTTGACTACTAATGTTGTGCTTATAATGTCAAGATATAAAAAAGATATTAATTAACCCCCAAATCATGATACTATATTTCAATTCATTTTAAAGCTATATTAAATTGAAAATATTCTCTAGTATAATGGAATAAGGGCATATTTTTTGCACTAAATCAAAAATCTATGAATCTTTAAATTCTGAGAAAGTACAGAAAAACTTGTATTGAACAGAAATAAATCAAACTTCAAAGTAAAGAGTAACTTGCTAGCAAAGAGATCGAACTCCTTTTTATCAGACAGCAATGTTGAAATGAGGAAATTACTATCTCGGTAACCTCAACCAAGATAACTACCAAACATTGAACCGAAATTAGAATTATATGCTCACCAAATAAGCATAGACGTTAGAAAAGCCAGTATTCATCTCCCTAGAGAAAATTCGGCAATACCTTCATTATTGCAACAAAACCAAGAGGCGAAAAATGTGTAAACGACCGGGTGGCATACTCTACCTCCACCTCATGAGGCAAGACTGATGCTGCAGAATGCCATTCCGGTATTTTTAATATACATGTGTTGTTAATACTGCTATCTATGCTAAGCTCTTTATAGTGTTATACAATTTTGGGCATTGTTACTTCCAAATTTTGAATAGTCTAATGAAGGAAGTCTAATTAAAAAGAGTTTAAAATAGACATATCTCTGAAAATTTTAAGGAAGTGGAAATAGGTTATTGAAAGAAAGTCTTTAAACTTTTTAATGCTGCAGAATTAAAAGATATGCTTGATAAAATTTAGTTTGTGTTAGTTTACTTTTTTTCAACGAATGACTATTTAAAAATACTTTTTTTTTCAAGATAAGACAAAACGATGCAATTTTTACTTTTTGTGATTGCATTTTTAAAATTAAAAATGCATTCTGTAATATCTCAAAAGATCGAATAATCACTTTTACTGATAAATTCGAGATAGAGTTATGTATTTTCGACAAAAAAAAAAAAAAAAAAAAAAATCATAATAATATTGCATGCAAAATTGATAGCGATTAGGTATTTAAAATTGATAAACTATTCAGAATATATGTCAATCAAAACATTATGCCATAAATAAACATTTCAAATTTTTATATAAAGCTAAGTTTAAATAGCTGAAGAATAGAACTGGTACAATATATGACATCATATCGCTGTCAATATCATTCTATAGTGATAAATTAATTCTAACCATATTCCAACCGGGCTTTTTTCAGTTAAAGTACCGGGGTTGCGCAGATGTCCACACCCCATATAAACTTACTTTTGTTTGGTAACCCCTAAGATTTTAATTTTTTTTTGAGATAGCGTGAACCACATTTGCTTTATGTAAATATCTTTTTTTTATCTTTATATTGTAACTAGCTTTTGTCGCGTGCTTTACTTCTATCATTTACTATTTACTCAATAGTTGATAAAACCATTCTGCAGTGAATCAGACCAACCCATTTCCATTTTCTAATGGCGCTGTGTTTTCCAGACTTTTTTCATATTCAAAACGGGTTATGAATATCAAATAATATTTTCACATCTTTTAGCCGTTCAACTTTTTTTGGAAAACGGGTATTACATGCCACACTAGCTAAAAGTGGAAAATTACTATAACTTGGTAAAATTTCCTTTAATAACCTTAAAATCTTACAAATGTACATTTTTTATTATTTTGAACAGAATTGGATAAAAAAATTCGAAAAAAAAATTTTTTCAATGGGTTTTTGGAAATTATCCTGTCCAATAAACCTCCGATAAATATTTTTGAGCAAATTTTGCTAAAATCAACAAAAATTGAAAAAATGTAATCTATAAATATACTGTTTATAATATACAATGGGACAACTAAGATAAAATAAATGTATAGTCCGTGAATTAATATATTGAATGCATTTATGGAATATCACCTCGTTTTTTCTCCCACGTTTTTTCTTCTTCATCGTCATCTTTTCTCATCTAAATAAGTATTGAAACATTAATAATGATAATTAATATTGATATAAATACAATTTATATTTACGATTCTATCGTGAAAATAAACATAAAATGCTATATAACTAACCTGCCGCTTCAAGTGACTCATCTGAATAATCTTCACTGTCAAATTCATTATCACTGATGTCATCATACTCTTTATAAAATCTCAAAATATTTGCAATGGCGAAGTCCGCTGAAATTCTAGTTTGTTTTGACGGTATTATTTATTATTTATAACTAAATGGTGGAAATAAGGTTATTACCAAAAAAAAATGCATGAGTAATATTACCAATGGACTCCGAAAAGGATAAGCATTTGCTGTTACATTATTTATTTGATGACAAATGGATAATTTGTCCTTCACAATCCTTCAAATATGAAAAGATGACCAAAAACAGATAGCGTACATTTTTCGGTCCAGACCTTGCTTTGACAGATAGCCCACTTCTATAAGAGAAGTGTTAATATTTACCATAGCAATAAAAATATTTGAGGAAAGTATTATTTCGTCTCAAGTATTTGTGTTCACCCTTACCCATAACAATAAAAAAACAATTTTTTTTTATTCAGGCAAATAATTTTATTATAAAACAAAGTGCCCGTGGCATTTTCATCTGTTTTTATCGTTTTTTCGCATTTAAGGTACGATCGGGGAATTTTGTGACTTTCCCTAATTTTATTAAGGACTAAGGCTGTCAAATAAAATGTTGGGATTTTGCAAAAAATTTCAGGGGGTAAAGCAATTCCCAGCATGAGGTAATTTTGGAAAAAGGTATGTATAAACTTTGTGAATATATTGAAATGATAAGTTTTAATTATGTAAATACCAAGAAGAAAATAAGGTTTTATGAGGTTTTATGATAATATACGGAACAGATTTTTAATATATAGAATAGAATATATATTCTACAGACCGGAATATCAATTTTATCGAACAGATTTAAAAAAAATTTTTTAAGAACTTTTTTAAACACATGAAAAATCAAGCCCTGTAATATAAAATCTCTAATGACACAGTAAATTTCTCCCAAAAGAGCATATGACAATACGTTTAGCTGTAGATAAACTTTAACAAACAAATAAAGGTTGAGTTTGAAAATTGGAAATATTGGAAACATAGCTTGAGGCACTAAACCTTTGTTAGTGTCCAGCCCTTTTGTATATATTGCATACCAATATCTTTATGTAGGAGCGCAGTAGCATTGCATATGTTTTATAATTTTATAGTTTTTAACACTTTTGAAAGAAATTTCCAACAAAATTGTTATTTCCAATAAAATTCTTAAAAATAACAAGCCCTTAGTTATTGATAATAATAACAGGTGCAAATGACGTTATCATCTCAATTTTAGCAGGTCATTGTGTTTGTATTGAGTTGAACTAATGCCAAATTCTTTACCAAAACTCGTAGTAGTATAGGAGTAGTCCAGAATTTTTATATATCCATATACAAAAAAAAAATCGAAATTAGCACAAAATCTCAGGCTACCAGCAACCAAGAAAAGGTTACGCCACTGAGCTATATTTTATAAAATCTACAGGGAATCCATCTATTTGTGCATTGATTTTATTAACCACTACTTTGAACATGCGATCAATGTAGGAACTCAAAAACAAATGAAATTATTTTAAAATGTAGTAAATGGCTCGATTGCCCAGACCAGTGTTTGTTTTATACACAATGATTTAATTAATCCTCTAATAAATGAAATATTATAATAGTTTGAAAACATTTTTAGTCGTAATACTGCAGATATCTCAATATGAACAAGAAATGATAACCCATTTCCATGTCAAAATTTTTGAAATAATGGGGTACCAGATAACGTTTCTGGTCAGAATTTTGTAGCCCTTGGGAAGTTCTGGTAATCTGGTATCTCAGCACGAAGATGCACACCACTGGTGTTTAGTACTCTTTTGAACATATTGTATGCATTTCACCATTAATTTTTAAAATATTTTTACTAGGTTGATGTCAAATAAGTAAATGTCAACTATGAATTTAAAAGTGGGTGTCGAAAAGCGTCGCATCTCAGGTACAGAAGTCTACGAAGTTATAGTTGGTAAGTTCTCCAAATGTGGCCATTCGAAAAGTGAAACTTTAAAAAAACTTAATTGAAACTTTAAAAACAGTATTTTGTAAAAACTTCGCACTGTTATCAGGAGAATTGCTTAAATAATGTTTTCATTCTGTTAGATTTTAAAATATAGCAAGATAACTAACATTTTTATATGTTCAAAAAATGATTGTCAATGATAATCGTAAGAGTAAACACATGTTTTATTTAATAAAAAAAAAAAAAAAAAAAAAAAAAATATATATTAAGAAAGTGTCGCTTTCTACTGAAGGATTAAAAACTACAGAAATAGAGAAAAATTATAGGCCTACGTTCATTTTTTGAAGACCTTCTACCCTTATACGCTTTCGTACACTTTTGGAGTATCCCCCACAGAGCGAAAGTAATTTATAAATGACCCCTAACCTACCGTAAATATTAGTAGCACTGTTTTTGTTATTATCATAAACATGGCTAAAAGAATTTTTTTTCAAAATACTTTTAGATTATTTTCTAATACAACTAATTCAATGGTCGAATTGCAGCTGAACTTTGTTTGTGAATGTTTCGAATGATTAATATTAGTAGAATGACATTAAGTGTAAAACATGCCTATCTCGCAAACTAACTATTTTGTATTTATAATCGCAACTATACCACTTTTTATGTCAGTAATAAAAGAAAGTTTTATTGTAATTAAATGTAAAATGTGTTGTTAAGAACATGTAATCATGTTGCTTTTTTTATTTTTTTGTTAGCTGGGAATACACCGTTGCATTGATCTGTACCCTATTTTATCGAATTTTAACAATTTCAGTTTGTAATATTTATACCAAAAATTTAATTTGCATTTGGTCACCTTGCGTGTAAACAACATAACCAAAGAAAATATCATGTTATGTTAGTTAGGTAATCCTATAATTGTTTTTTCTTTTATAATGGGAAGTGAAAAATATTTAAACGAGGTTTTGAGAAAGGCTAATCGTTTTTTCATTTATGTAGACTAATGCTCCTTACCCTTTGATATTTTGGAGAGGTTATCAATGTTTATTATGGCAAAGGTCTTTGAATAAAAAAAAAATTCGAATTTTCTAATGATCTTTACCTGTATGTTGTAGTTTTTTTAAATTTCCTCTGCATGTACCAATAAGTTAAGTTATTGAATTAGATTTTTAAGGTTTGCAAACCTTATTTCATGATTAGTCGTATTTTTGTTTAGCGCGCATTAGTTTCGGTCAGTAGATGAATTTTCAAATAAACATAGAGTTAGGTATGCGGTGATAGCCATTATAATTTTTTTTCATTTCGCAATAATTTATTTATTTACGTCGGAAGCATCCAATATACGTATCTTTGAAGTAATCCAGTATGTGTCCTAATGGTAGATTTGACGAATATTGTCTGCAAGTTTTTCAAATCCTTGCACTACATCGGCAGGTGGTAAGAATGCTAGGGCACATATCACTCGCATATTAAGTCAGAATTCCAGATGCTTTTGATAACTTTGTCGAAGACCATGGCTTTGTATGTGTTTCCAAATGTTAGCAAGTAGATGATAGAAGCAACCTCTAACTTCAATTTGGTTGTTATTAGCCATGATTGCGTTGATTACACTCCCTTCAAATTCAACCTTAGATTCTACGGTGTTGTCGACTCTTTGCAAAATTTCACGAAGCATATGTACATATGTAGCCTGAGTTTTTTTGGAAGCAATGCATATATACAGGAAAAAATCGGTTCCTGAAATGACCGTGTATTGTATAAAGCTGAAAAAAAAGTTCTGGGTAAACACTAAATGTACCATCACCGTGCCAACTTTCACAACTCGACAAGAATCCTAAAGATAAAATCCTATTAACGTTATTAACCACACTGTGATAATTGAGAATATTTTTCCCTACTGCAGTTTGAGAGTACTCCGGGAGAAGTATTGGAATATGATCTCGTATTTAAGGATTCGGCGGAATTTCGTGTCTTCTGGTGTGCCGGATATTTCGGTGTATATGATGTAGTGGTGGAATACTCGCCCCAGCTTCGTCGGAAATATTGTCCAAGGCCGCTCCGAGGATTATGTTGAAGTGTTTTGTTGGTTGTATGTGCTCGGCGTTTTATTGGTTGTATGTGCTCGGCGTTTTATTGGTTGTATGTGCTCGGCGTTTTATT
>JAUZNK010061249.1:0-14881 GCA_035046665.1 Euphysa ruthae
ATATTTATTTTTTTTTTTTTATAGTTTGTAATAACACCTTAATTTTTGATAAAAATATTTGTCGGCAAAAATAGACATCGTATCGGAAAACAAATTGCGTTTAAAAAAGGTAAAACGCATTATCTTTGTTTGAAGTCATTTTCAGACTTGTAGCACATCAAATTCAGATTCCTCATTAAATTTTGACTTTAAATACGTATTTATGATAAAATAAACATTTGACGCCAACCACATTACTAAACTTACAAAACTATACGTATTTTAATTTATATATAAATAAATAATTTCATTATAAATAAAAATTAATGTTGTTATTAAGATTGCTAGTCGCTAGTCTTTCATTATCGTTGTTATTAAAATGAATATTTACTCAGGATATTAACACTTCAGTTTTATATAAAATGGCTATCAATGTGTGTCTTGCACAGAAAATTATTAAAGATTACAAAATATAAGTTCAAGGTAAAAATTATTAAAAATGTTCTTTTAAAAGGTTTCTGAAAGTATGATAATTTTCTGCTGATCATATTGCAATTTGAAGATCATTTTAAATCTTTACACTCGAGAAGCAAAATAATTTTTTTACCAAATTCAAGCTTTACTCTCAGATGTTTTATAAGCACATTGTTATGTCTTCTTGAAATTTACTTGGGTTGATTAAAATTGTTTTCAAAGTTTCTGCAAGTGTTCTTCTTGATGTGCATTGAAATCTAGCGTCGCACAGATAATTCTGTTAGCACAATTTTTGATTTATTTTAATGAATTTCGTTTATTTATTGTCAACTGCAGTAGTACTTGCTTTTTTGTAAGAACTTTCACATAAGTCATTCAAAGTTAACGGAAGACACAAGGATGCAGCCTAGGTGTTAATGAAATGAATATAAGTGTTTTGATATAATAATTCCAATTATTTTGTTTTTAAAGTAGTCTTCGACTGGTTCCAAACATCTTTGACTCAGTTTTACCTTTGCTAAGATTAATAGTTAAGTCACTTCGATTAAAATAGTCAGATAGTAGTTTTAAATCTTCAATCAAAACGTTTTCAGTAACTTTTATCAGCAAAGAAAATCATGGTATCATCAGCTTATTTTATCAAAGTACTGTGTTTAAGATGTTTCTTAAGATCGTCAAAGAAAATTATGAAAAGAAGTGGACCAAGGACAGATTCTTGCGGCACTCACGAGAGACACTTAGAACTGGTTGAAAGTTTTGTTTTGTTTGATTCAACTAACTAATCTCTATTGAAAAGATAATTGGTAAGCCAATCAAACTCTTCTTGCATATTTGCAAATGATGAAAACTTATTTAACAAGACACTAAGTAAAATAGTGCCAAATGCTTTCTTCAAGTCAATAAAATCAGCTCCAACTCTAATAAATTTTCTTTGGCATTTTTTTCCTAGGCAATTTTTTCCTTGGCGATTTTTTCTTACATTCGAATAAGAACTGTTTCATGAAGTATTTTATATTTAGCAACTACAGATGGTTGAATACAGCAAATAATGTCTCATTTTTTACAACTTCTTAGTTTATCTCCATCTGATAATGATGATGAGTGAAGCTGATTTTCGTGACTAAAGAATATTGAAGGATGATATTTGCCTGACTGATTAGCAATGTTAATATATATTATAATTTATTTTTTCAAGAATATAAGATTATACATGTAGAAAAATATTTACATGACAATATGTACAAAACACTTATATATGTAGTTATATATGTAAGATATCCGGGTAACTTCCTCCCAGAAAATTGCACCCAGAAGATTTTTCCCAGAAAATTACCTCCAGGAAAATTGCCACTGGTGAATTCCCCCGCATATTGTTATTTTTGATTCGCATGTCGCATTTTTGTTTGAAATGTTAAAAGAAGGCTAAATCGGTTGTCTGAATTCGATATCCTAAAATAAATGTGATAAAACTCCCAAGAAGCTACATGGCGCCTTTAATTTTTACCAAAATTTCATATCTGTACTGTAGTATTAAGTTCTATTATTTCTATTATTTCTATGGTTTAACATTTTTCATCTTAGTAATTTAATTTATAAAAAGTAAAAAAAAAAAAAAAAAAATACTTATTTTGGTTTATATGTCTGTCAAATATCTGCTGATGCAATGAAGAGCACATTAGTACTAGATGTTGTAAAATTAAACGATTGGTTTCGAAAAAAATCATTAGTTGCCAATCCATCTAAGTTCCAAGTTATGTTTCTATTTGTTACAGAACAAATTACAATATAATGGGAAAAATCATGAAAGTAAAACTCAAATAGAATTATTATGGATAACAATTTACCATAAGTTAAACAGAAAATGCCTATATTCTTCTTTATTTTGCATACTCTCCGCTTATCTGGATGTTTTTCTAAAGAAAATATAACAATAAAATTAATAGAGTTCTTGAAAGAGCACTTAGAGCTTTTGAAGAAAACTTTTCTCAGAATTTTGAGGAGCTACTTTAAGCTGAAAATACTGCTAAGATTCATACTAAACACCTCTCAGATTCTAATCACGGAGAGCTTTAGATCATTTAATAATAATAGTCTCTGATTTCCCCGAATTTCTTCTGCAAAAAACTATAAAAGATAGCACCAATTTTTTTATATTTAAACCTAGTATACTCTGGAATCTACTTTCAAATAGGTATAAATCGGCAAGTACAGTTGAAAAATTTAAATCAAGCGTTAAGAAACGGTCAGGGAACATATGCAAGCGTACTCTCTGTAGGTAAGATTAAAACGAGACTACTGTTATATACATAAAAAAGAAAAGGCACCGTACTTTGCTAAAGAATTGAACTTTGAAAAGTTTCAACCATCAGAAGGTTGGTTCTTAATTTCCAAGTCTGACCTATTTTTTCTCTATGTTCTGAAATCCGAATTTCTCTCTCTAATTCGAACTTTCATTCTTCAAGTTCATAGATTCGAATTAGAGAATTTCTATAATTCGAATCTCTCTCAAATTCTAACTAATTTTTTCCCTTTGAGATTCGAATTCAAAGTCAAGGCTAGTTAGATAGTTGAAATTTTTTTTGATACCTAAATTTCGAAATTAATTTAAACATTCTGTTTATTAATTTCTCCGGGTTAGAGTATGAAATTATTTTCAATTTTTCTTGAAGAATAAGCAGACATCTTTTGTGCTGTTGCTATACATATAAAATAGTAATATTGTGCATCATAAAAATGCGTTGTAAAAACAAGACATGTGCATTGCAAAAATAACATCATCAGTGCACCAGCAAATCACATGCTTATTGCATCAGAATAAAACACCTTGTAGTGACACAAAGTTAAAAAACACATTCTTTACATTTATACTAAAAATACTTTACAAAGTATAAATGAAAATATTTGATCTGACATATAATTTAATGACGAATAAATTGATGAGAAAATTTAACATTTTAGAAAAATAAAATACTAAACCATGGGGGTGTCATATCATCAGAGTGACACATATACTTAAAGTTAGTTAAAAGTTATATAGGTCATAGCAGTAAATTATTTACAATTTTTGTTAACTTAACTTGAGTAGAAGTGTAAAGTGTAAATATATATCCAAATAGTAAATTAGGAGTTTTTTTTGTTTAAGAATTTATATTGTGACACTTTTCTCCTGTATGTTTAAATGTTTATTCAAGCATTCAAGCTAGAAAACCCAGCCCAGTACTCTTTAAATTGCGGAATCAAAACAAAAAGTTATTACGCTAACGTATAAATTTAGCAAAGCACATTCATTTTGAAAAATGTTGAAAAATGACGAAAAAGCCAAAACAGCCAAAAACGTATCCTCCTCATATTTTTTGTATATAATGTTTATATTACTTTTAAAGATAATTCCTTCATCTTTACCACGCTTTTTACAGAACAAAAAAATATTGAACATATATTTAGATATACTAGAATTTGTATAACCCACTTTTCTGGAAATTTTCAGTTGAATAAGTAAGTATTTATTCTGCCACGAGAAAAAAGAAAAAAACAAGAATAAACATTAAGATTATTGCTCTATACTGCTCAGTACCTTTATGGGTGCGACTTTTCATGTTTAAATAAAATATTATACACTTACTTTGTGTATTTTTCAAAGGGATTTTAAGTGACTCATTTAGGTCTAAATTCCAGGCAGAACATTGCATAGAAGAGAAATTTTTTAAATCTGGTGTTAAGAACGATTGTTTTCTATATAAAAAGTTAGGAACTAATTTTTTTAAGACATAAAGACCCAGTGTCTCTCCCTTCAGGGTTTGATCGAAGGAATACATACTTCATTTCCACTATTTACAGGTGTGAAACGGCTATGTGACAACATGAATATGAACGGACGTCACCCCTTATTTGGATTGAAATGCAATAAGAAGAGAAGAGTTTGAATTCAATTCAATAATGGCAGAGGACAGATAACACTTAATTAAAATTAAAGATAAATATTATATTAAAGATAAGGAGAAATTAAAATAAATAAACATGAACTTTAAAAAAAATGTCCAGCACCACGGCGATTTTGGATATATTGATTTTTGGATTAAAAACTCGCCATTTTCTGAAAATAAGATTTGATAACTTTTATGAGAAAAACACAATGCTAGTGTGACCATTACAAAACTTATAGTAAGAGATATAATAGGTAGTTTTTTTAAATGATATGTAGTAATTATATAAAGAGGTCGTTTTACTGTGGTTGACACAAACATTTTTATGTCTTTTGTCTTCACTGATCAACTTTTGTTATAAGCACTTATAGGAAGGAAAAATCTTCAGTCTTCATGATATTGTGCATTATATATTTTTGTCGAGCTGTATTTATCTAAGCGGAAATTTTTGGCTATCATTGTTATTAAAAATAAACCATCTATACAGCGTTCGATTTGACCGAATCAACGACTATGCAAACCCACCTTTAAGTGATCTATTTTTTCATGTTTGCTGGAATAGTAAATTTCATCTTTCTTATGATCTCGTAAACTTTAATAAACATGATAACTTGTAGCATTTACTCTATTGGTAAATTTGATACAACATTTATGAAAGGTAAATGTCAGAAAATGTCATGCTTACTAGTTTCTAAATTATGAGTAAGATACCAAACCGAACTTCAACTTTTTTTCTCTGCAATTTACTTATTGGTCAGATGGTTTGGGGTCTTTTAAGTGCCATAAAAACTTTCAAACTGGGATTCATATATATTATATGTCAATTTTTTAATAATTTGATAGGCAATGCTCTTCTATTTGGTATTTTATTTGATTCCGAAAGAAAGAAATTGATTAGACACTCGTAAAAAACTTGTTCCGACAATCGATGCAATAATTGATAGTGGTAGAGAAGGATAATAGCTTTGCATTGTCATTGTGATGATTCTAAGTATCATTCTCTCCCTGGTGGTGACTACTTGATAGAATGAATTGGAGATTTAAAATTTTAGGGTATGTGGTGGAGATATCGCTTTGAAAGAACTTTTTTCAAAGTGCCCTTCAATTTCCACACAAATATTTATAACCACGTAAAACGAAGATATAGAGTGTTATTAAAATATAATTACTACCAAACTTGTATCAGAAATTTAAATAAATAAGTTTTATTTATTAATTAATAAATAATTTATAAATTAGTTCATTGTGAGAGTGTTTTATCTGGTTTAGGCTTGTCGCAAATTTATTCTGAAAGCATCCGAAGAAAAATGAAGCTCGTAATGTAGCTGGTCGTTTAAATGGTTTATCTGCACTTCTACTTGCTGTAAATCATGAGGCCATTTGTGTACATTTTAATAACCACCGCTTAAATCTTTGTGTGGCTAAATTATGCTCATTCACATAAGTCCGATTTTTTATGAACAAGGTTTCGCAGTTGAGTTTTTTTTTGTTAATCTTTCACAAAATTGTCAATACATAGTATGCAAAATTATACCTAAGAACTGTCCCAGTGCAATAAAAACTAAACTTAAAGGTGTTTGTAAAACTGGATGGGTAAAAGGTATATATTGGATGGAGGTTTTTCAGGAACGCCTATTTAAACCTTTGTCTGTCACTTTAAATGTTGTCATCAAATGTTGATAAAATTTCCAAAAGAGATACTCATGCTCTTTTCTTCATAAATGAGATATCCTCTTTAGAATTTATTGTGTTCCTTGTAATAACAAGGAAAGTGTTGTCGTTAACTCAAAGCATTAGTTGTCCTTGTATATATGATTTCCTCTACTAAATTTTATTTAGTAGCACATCTCAAATTCTATCTTATTAAGTCTATACATCATAAGCAAAGCTTCAAAACTGTTATTAATACTATCATTACTATACATTGCTCGCTCCGAGCACTCCATTATTACAAAAATCTTTAAACAAGAATAGTTAAGTTCACAGATTTGATTTTATTGATTTTATATAAATTCAATTGGCGCTTCTCTAAAAACTTTAAGTCAACTCACTTTGATTTAGTGGCTTGACTTTTTTTAAAAAAAAGTAGGGAAAATGTCACGTGTCATGGTCAGAAGTTTGGTTGGTCGAATTCGCATTATGATCACAATTTCGAAAGCATAAAATGGAAGAAATTAGATGATGTATTTTTGTATGAGGGATTTGAAACAAAACATAGCAAGCTTAAAACGTCATTCAATTACAAAAACTATAACAAAAAAGCTTCTTTTACAGGGTTTATGGCAAATGAAAGAGAGAGAAACACGAACTTTAAAATTGCCGCAGTCCATTTTAAAAACGGCACTACCTTACATGTGCGGATTTAGCATATTTTTGGACTAGGTCAAAATTCTTATTATCATCACCATGGTTTGGAGTACCTGTAACTTTTTTAATTTATGGATGAGCTTAGATTGGCTATGGTTGATAAATTGGCAAATAATTATTAATTTGAATTTAAAGAAACAGAAAAGAAAAAATATAAAAGTCCTAGTTAGCTTTTTATTTCTTCATATATTATATATTATAATATACATTATCTAAAAAAAGTACAACAATTTGTTGTAAAATTATTCACACACGGCAAGGTCTCCCTATTAACACAACCAACTTTTTTTGCCTTGGCTGAAAACTGCATATTGGCAAGAAAATTTAAAGCCCAGCATTTGTCGTTTACAAACTGAAACAATCAACATAAATAACTAATGCATCTTTATTAATGACAGCACAACACTACTGCATTCATTAAATACACAGACAGGGAAGGTATTAGCAACAGAAAACCCCTATTTGGGGCCCAAACCAACAAAAAGTAACAGAAAGTGCAGCAAAAATTTGAAAGGCAACTTTGATATTCTTAAATCCTGCAATTAATTTCAGAGGTTCGATAATATTATCAAGATAGCAACCTCTAAATCCAACACAGTATTTCTCCAAAAAGTCACACCCTGATTCAATTGCTATGGGATTTGCAAAATCCGATTTATAAAACTTCTTCTAAAAATTCTTTAAAGTTAGCTCTCTAAGAGCTTAGAAGACGTTCATAAAGAGTTTTTTTTTTGCTTGGAGATTTGCATATTCTTATACAAGAAAAAAAAAGACATCGTTATCTTTAGAAACAATTACTACAATAGTATCATACAAAGCAGCATGTAGCATAAGACGCATGTCTGTTTCTTCGTGATTTCATGTGAAAAGCATTTTCAAGAGAATTAGATGATAGTTTCCAAGTATCAAAATTGTTGTTTACGATCACTAGTGTTATGAACTCTGAGCTGTGGTCGATTATGGTTTCTGAGCTCGAATACTTGCCATTCCGCCGATGATCAACCACCTTGAAAGTGTCGGAGTTTCTGTTTGTATTGCTTTGGCTTCCTCTATGACAAAATTCCTCAAAATCGACTTCGCGCCTTGCCTAAGTAAACCATTTGGTGTAGCAATATTTAAAGGATATGAAATTTTTGGGCAACTAAACGCTTCGTCAAAGTTAGCTCCTTTCCTTAACAGTAACCCAAATACCTGGCGATCTTCTTTAATGAAGTTGACAACACGATTTACAATTTTCTTCTTTTTTAAACCAGTGGGAATCATATTTTATGTATTGGATGACAAAAACCTTTTGTTCCGATGAAAAAACGAAAGTTTACAAAGCGAAGATATTTTTCACTGCCAAGTACTTGTGCTTTGAATAATCCAGCCATGATTTTTGCATAGATTTCTTTTCCGGTCGAAATTTTAGTTTTGCTGTTTCCAAAAGGTTCATAGCAGTACTTTTTATTTTTATTTTTAAATCTTCAGTGTTTACGAAATATCGATCTAGCACTTTTTCCAAGTTCTTTATGGGTCGTTTCTATAAATTTTTTACGAATTTTTCCCTCAACTTAGCGTGATACTATGCTATTCAATCACCGTGAATGGTAGAAAAAAGTTTACATGAGAGATTTCCGCCAAGTCCTCTTTTCTTGAAATCTTCAATTGTTTTTGGACTCCTTTTTTAGGTATTCTCGTTAGAGGTATTCTCAAAAAATATGAAATAGTTTATGTGGTCAAAAGCAAAACAGAACTTCAGCATTTCTCTTTCAGCTCGCATGTGTAAGTCAAATTCGCTGTTTCGGAGAGCATAAACCAACGAGAATAACGATGAAACATCTATTAAATATGCTACAGTCATCTTCTTTGATATTCCGTTTTTCATATTTGTCAATTCATTTAAAAATGTAATGTGTACAGGAGCGTTTACGAATTCTTTTTTTTTTCTTTGTAATAATACAAATTTACAAAGGCCATGGACATAAATAAAATAAAATGTTATAAATCACGGTAAACAATACATATTAGGTTTTAGACAAACCTAACTACCAAGTAAAATAAAAATAATAAGTAAGCTAAAGGGAAATAATTAAAGAAAAAAGCTGTAAATCAAATTCCCAGATGCTTTTAGAAAAAAAAAGATTCTTTAAGAATCGAGAGATTTATATCCGAGTAAAACTTTTTATTACCATATAGTAATATATGCACTAAATTTTTATCAGAGAGATTTGATATACTTCCAATTAATTTAAAAATGTTGTCAAAGGAGTACTATGTTTTGAGAAAACAAAGAAGAGCGTAAGAAAAAGTGTTCTGTAGTTTCAGATTCTAAGATTCTACAATTATAAATAGGAAAAAATGTATCACAAAAGTTATGACAATATTTATTCTCTTTGAAATGACTAAAGCCAAAGCTGTTTGCTTTATTCGCCTTGGAAAACTTATCATTCAGGTTGAGCAAAAAGTTTAGTCGATGATAACAACAACATTTTACTGTCATACAGTTAATACGATTCATTTTATACAAAATTAAAATATAACAAAGTAAATTTTTTATAAAATAAAACAAATTTTAGTTTATAGCGCCAAAAAAAGTAAATGCTATTTTTCGAAGCTATTGCAAAGAAAGCAAATATGTTAAAAGCATTAAAGCCTTATTTTGTAATGAAGCATTCATCAACTGTATTTTTAAATTCACTTACTGCGCAATAAATATATTTTATAACAAGGAAGATTTTATTTTGACAATTCTCAAAGCAGAAGAGCACAGGATCGGTTTAAATTTTTTCTAGTGGCACTGCACCTCTGTTAGCAAGTTTAAGTTTAGCATTTAGGACATCTAGTGAAAGTGATTGAACTACTTTATTGACGTGCACGCAAAGAACTTCTTTTGTATCGTCCCAAATTTTTTATTTGTGTGGTTGTATGGTCAGCCTCGAAAAGCTAATTTTGTTCTCATTGAACGATCAATCTTGAAATCTGTTTCAACTAGATAACATCTCTATACTCTGCACTGTCTCCTCTTCAAGTGATTTTACTATTTTTTGATTTGATTTCTTTAGTGTAAATAGTTCTTTTTCCGTATTATCAATTCTATCGGAAATACCTTGGTTTCGTATCTCGTTGTCGTTTGTACTTTATTCTTTTTTTGAATTTTTTGAAGTAAGTATCGATACATTTTTATCGTTAATTTTTGACTTTTCTCAATCGAGGCTTGAATTTCGTTAAGTTTAGCTTCAAAAACATTTATTAATTGTTGCATTAATGTGCCGATATCTCCTTTTTTTGCTGTCATGTTTTCAGTGGTATTTTAGTATTATAGAGCAGTTGGTTTTGGTTCATTGTTAAATTTAAGCAGATAAGCGTTAGAACACTTGACCAACTATCAGACAGCCATTATTAAAATAATCAAAATAAAAGGTCTTTGACCAAAACTATATAAAACAAAAAGGTATTGTTGCTGTTGTTAATTCAAGTGATTATGTTTTTGTTACAGTAAGATTTTAATTTTTCGTTTAGGTGTTTTATTTTTTTTTCGATACTTTTGTATTATCTTTTAAGAATGGGGTCAATGGAATTCCTAGTAGCAGCGGTTAATGATCTTTGGCAATTTTTGTAAACAGGCGAAAACTGTCAAACTAAATACAATTTAGAAGTTAAATAATCTATATGTAAAGCTGGAAAACTTTGACTGTGTTTCTCAATAATGTTATAAACAGTTTATATCTCTTTTTCTGTTGGTAAAATAAATACATTTTTAAGCTTATATCAAGGAGGTAAACTACATTCTGTGCAATTACCTTTGTTATTCCAAGAATTTTTCTTTTTTTGTTGAGAAATAATTGTTATTTGCGATGTTTCTGAAGAGTTTTTATCTAGTCAAGCTGCCACATGGTCAGGCTATAAACACCACAATACATTAAAGTTTCGTGTAGGAAAAAGTCCAGCTGGATTTATTACATTCATATCAGATTGCTATAGTGGTAGAGCTAGTGACAAATTCATAACAAACGATTGCAGTTTTTCAAATGTATTAGAATGATGACGAAGTTGCTGGCAGATAAAGGATTTCAAATTCGACCCGAAGTCGACAGTATCACAAAACTGAACCTAAAGTCGACACTATTTATTTTGGCTTTAAACCCATTAAACGTATTCTTTTCCAAGTAATTGAGTGTTATGCGTGCGTGTTATTTATTTAGTCGTCTAATTTACTCAAAAAAGCAAATTTTCATTTTTTTTTTTTTGTCGACTTAACGATTTCAATGGTATATACGTCAACCTAAGTATTAATTTTCCATTAAATCAACTCAAAGTCGGCACCAAAATGTCTCCTTTAAGTCGACAGATTTATACATTAATTTTAACAAAAGTTTGGCATAGAATAGACTAGCAACTATTGGCCTAAGTCCATTATTTCGTTCAAACTGTTATTTCTATCAATATATATATATGTAGCTCTTCTAATCGCGCTAAGCCGATATTTCGTTAACAAAAATCATTTTGATCGTTATTGACTTCAAAATATCTCATTTAAAGAGGAGACTCAATTATCTACAGTTTTTTCAAATATGTTTAAGCAGCAAAAATGTAAAATATTTAAAATGTGCTGTAGAGAGATGGGCTGACAGACCATAAGCCCATCACAAGATGGGCTGACAGACCTTAAGTACAAGAAGAGAAAAAGTAAAATCGGTGGTGGACGAAAACCGTTTTCTGTAAATATTCGAGCTGTTGTAGCATTTCGAGAAACTGGTAGAAGACTCACTACTATTTGAGAAATTTTATGAAGTAATGAACAAGCCATCGCCTATGAACAAATCTTAGTGTTAGTAGAGTTCTTGATGGTTATGAAAAACTAGTCAAAAGCAGTATACTATCCGCTGCGAGAGAGTTGATACTTAAGTGAGAAGCAAGTGCTGATGAGTTTGACGGTTCATGATAAAAACCGCACTAAGCGTCAAACTATGTTGTAGTCGCAGCTTTATTGCTTGAGAGTTGCTACGTGCATTGACTTTCAGGTAGAAATAAAAAACTTAATCTACCTGGAAGCCAAAAAAAAAAACAATCATATCGTAATTATGACACATTTAACGCATGATAAGTTGTTGTAAATGCCAAACCATGTATACACGTGTTCTAAAAAACCATGTACACACGTGTTCGAAAAAACCATGTACACACGTGTTCGAAAAAAAAGCAATTAGGTTTTGCGGCAGCAAGAAATTTGTATGGGCAGGTAGTTTTGTAGAAGTGATAAATACTTTGCAAAATTCTTAACGTATTTTGCTATCAGACAAAACGTAGAAAATTGATTTCATGAAGTCAGTTACTGCTGTGCTGTTTCACTACTCTGAAAACCGCGTTATTGAAATACGACATCAGTTTTGCTTGCGAACCAAAATTCATGGTGGAAATATCAGGCAGAGAAGCTTACTGGAAAATCAACTTATACATAGACAATGCTAGACTGCGTACGATATGTCATCGCACCAATACCAATAAGATTTCGGTTCGGATAACCTGCTGCAAAATCCATCAAACCAGATTATTTGGAAATGATGTCCAAAAGGTATATTTGTTGAACCAAGTTCTAATTGCTTCACTTTCTTCCACAGTGTTAAGTTTTTTGACTTACGAAACTATTGATTAAATCAAGTTTATAAGGGTGTTTTAAAAACAAAAAACCAATGCATCAAACCTCCATCACGACTGAGGTAACGCAACTGAAGAGAATGTTTAGGCAGGCTTTTTTCAGGAACCGTAAGCGCTACTGAGATAAAATTTGCTAGTTATGTTCATCTAGGCAGTAATCGCAACCTTACATACAGGAATTGCGATGTAACGTAAAGAAAAAACTACAGGGAAAAACCCCCAACA
Source organism: Euphysa ruthae (assembly GCA_035046665.1). Lineage (NCBI taxonomy): Eukaryota > Metazoa > Cnidaria > Hydrozoa > Anthoathecata > Corymorphidae > Euphysa > Euphysa ruthae. The sequence goes on from JAUZNK010061249.1 coordinate 12,606, forward strand.
TTAAAACATAAGCGGGTTTTAAGAAAGTTACGCCTGCCAGATTTTCAAATTCGGGCCTTCCACCCTTTCAATTACGGAAAACTTTTTTTTTTTTTGGTTTTTATAACCTTGGACATGTTTTGAATACATAAAAACAAGAATAACTGTTAAAAACAGATCTAGAAATTAATAAAAACTGGCATAACTGATTGTATATTTATGCTAAATTAGAAACACTTCAGTAGTTTTTAACTTGTATGAAACAGAAACAATCAGTCCAAATTAAATCGAAGTGAAACTAAAATCATTTAAACAGTTCGAATTTCAAAAAACAATATAAGTAACCAAGCTCAAGAGTGTAGCTTAAATGAAAAAAAAGTAGTTTTAGGATTAATCAAAAATAAAAACACAAAATAAAAATATGTCGAGTTAAAACACGACATTAAGAGAAACTATCTCTTAAGCCTTTCTCTTTCTTTTAAATTGTATGTAGATGTTGCTTTTAAAATTATAAGGAATGTTTTAATTACTAAGTTGAAAAATCCTAAAAAAAAAAAACCAAACCTGGATATCACCAAATAGTCATTGAAAACTTTTGAAAATTTTTCTTTTTCTTTTCCTTCCCATTGTATGTAACGTTTTTGGGTGGTTCTAAAAGTGAACATCATTAAAATGAAAATTAACAAACTTAAGTTAAATGTGTCCAATCTTGGAGACAAAAATCAACATTTACAATCAGTTTATACCAATCGACCAAAAACGATAGAATCAAGTTATAAAAAGTGCCATCCAACCAATCGCTTCGTTCTTATAATTTTAAAGACCAATTGTTTCAGTAAATAAAAGAAGAATCATCTGAATTGATAGGGTAACACATTTTCATGAGATCGCCTTGAAGGATATAATCCATATGCAATGCGTCCAATTAAATTCACAAAATGATGAAGACAATTTTTGAAAAATATAATAATATCAAAGAAAATCTGTTATTTGATAACAAGCTGTTTCCATTACACCACAATTAAATACCATAAAAAAAATAGATTATTGTTATGGTATAATAGATGACACATTAAATACAAGTTTAAAATAACTTGGCGGACTAATTTATCGGAAAAAAAATTGTCATCATCATCAGAAATTCCTCCAAAGCATCACTTTCAATACGAATATTTAACAAAAGAGTCTCATAAACTTTAAACATGTATAAGATATTGATACCTCACTTGGCAAATCATTTATATTTTTTGAACACAATTATTATAGAAAATTGATTAACTGGTCCCTATACTTCAATGAATGACCATATAAGGTAATTTGAAATATAAAGGAAACGAATTTGAAGTTATTTACAGGTTCGAAACCAACTGTGATTTTTACTAAATTAAAACAAAACTATTTTACAATCAGAAAAATGCTGACATAAATCCAGATGACCACTGTAGAATAACATAAACATCCAATAGTCAAAACAACTGAAAATCAAAAATTCAAATGGATTGACAATCGATCCTGAAATGCTAGTTGAAAAGATTGTTTCATTACTCATCAATATAAAGCTTTTGTTCATCTATCTAAAATGCAAACAGCCATTCAGATTATGGACAAGATTAATTTTGTTTCCTTCCATAATAAATCATCTTAGCTCATGGATCTGTCATGTTTGACATTAATGGATTAAGTTAAAAGATAACTAAGATTCAATCTGACATAGATTTATTCCAATCTAAGATCAACTGTCCTACAAAAAAATCTCACCTCTTTTATATAAAAACATAAGGAAGTGCATATTCCATAGAGTATAATATATTTACATAATATAATTACAATTTATTAATATGTGCATGAGGGAATTAAAGCAATTTTATGAGTTAATTAATGTTTTAACTAATTGCTTGAATTTAAGATGTGTCCAAAGTTTATGTCTCAATATAACCATTACATCTTCCTTCTTCTAATTACTTGCTATATCATAATCTTGCAGATATTTTGGTCTTCTAGATGCGCCCAGATCTTGTTTCGAATTTTGCGCTGTTCATGTCAGACACGTGTCTTTGTGTCTGGTTATTCTGCAGGTGATCCTTTTGGACAGTGGCGTCTTGTTCGATGTTGTCCTTATCATTTTCCTCTTCATCAGATATCTTAACAAAGTTTTCGTCGCAACTTTTTCTCTTTTGTGTCTTCAATTGACTTCTGGTTCTTCTATACTGAGACCGCTCTTCGTTCCTGATTATGTAACTTCTTGGTTCCATGCATTTCTTATAAACTGTAGCAGGTTTCCATTTATTGCTGTCCCT
>JAUZNK010061260.1:0-14881 GCA_035046665.1 Euphysa ruthae
CCAGTAATATCACAAGCAAGGAAAAAGTAAACAAGCATGTAAGTAAACAAGCAAAAAAGCAAGCAAACAAACAAGCAGGCATGCAAGAAAACAAACAAGGAAACAAGTAAGCAAGCGAGCAAACAAGCTGGTAACTATGTAAGCAGTTAAGTAAGTCAATAATTTAGTAAATAAGTAATTAAGTAACAAAGTATATAAATAAGCCATTATAATGACAGACTATTTTTTCCCATGTGTTATCTTCTTAAGGGTGTATCTAAACTTAGATTTCTGTTGCGTAGAGCGATTTTTCTGTTTTCAGAGGTTTCAGAGATATCAGACATGTAATTTGGGTGGGATCTACTAAAGAAACTAAATGCATGTGCAAGCAATGCCATGATTGACCTTCATAGCATGAGGAAGCCAGTTTATGGCTATATACTGCTTAGTGCTAATATGGGCACGACTATTCATATTCAAGCAAAATCTGTGAAGTTTATTTTGTGGACTTTTCAAACGGATTTTAAGTGGTTTGTTGAGGCCTAAATACCAAGCAGAACATCCATTGTCAAAGTGATTTCACTTAAACTAATAAATGTTTTCCAGTCATGGTTTGATGTAATAATAATCCTAGATATTTGACTGAGGTATTTTTGTTGAGGTTTAATGGATGTGCCTCTATAAATTATGTAATTATAATTATTATGCTGGGAAAATTTTGGTAGATTGTTTTTTGAAACTTTTTTGGAATTCGAGAGTACTTGTTTCTTTTATGTTTCTTGTGAGTGAATAAAATACGTTCCATTAAAAATACTCCTACAAGTTGCAATCAGTCAAAACTAAAATTTTAGTGGAAACTCTTGTAATTCGAAGTAATTCTTTGTTGAATCCCCTTTGAAGAGATGGTTGACTTATCTTATGTGAATGTTTCTGTAAAATCTTTACATGTTCATTCCAGTTATTTTTTGTAATAAGCGGATATAGACTCTACGCTTTTTTTCGGTGTTTTTTGTTATTATTTTGTTATATTGAGTGCACCATAATTAAAAGGTATTTATTACATTGTGCTATATAATTATTTGATGTTTACGCGTCTATTTTTTAAATTTATTATCGGTCCTTGAAACCTAATCCTTTTACATGTATCCTTTTGTTTAATAAATATATCGGTCGACTTATAGGTAATTATGATGAACAATAGTTCACTAAGTCGGGAATTAAGCGAAGGTTTAATCGATTTATAAATAGATTACATCTGTTAATATAATGTCGGAACTAATTTGAAAACTTTTATGGTGCATTATTTCTTCTAAATTTCCATTAATTCTCTATGACTCTAATTAATGAAAGCAGTATACTTTAGAATTTCTTCGCAGTGTTGCAACGCCCCAAATCAGATGAACCTGTGATTTGACTAACAGTTCATTTGAACCTAACATTAACAGATATTAAGTTCACACCAGATTGTTCTGTTCAGTTGGTTTAATCCGGTTGGTTCATTTCAGTCGATGCTAGTTTTGAGCAAACATTCCTAAATTTAACAAAAACACAATTTTAATTAAACTTCATTAAAAACATCATTATTTGAGCTTTTTACAGATTTTGGATGATTTTAAAATGGTTGTACAGATCCCACGTCAGATATATGACGTGTTCAAAATTTTATGTTTAATGACGTCATTACCAAAATATTGATTAAAAATCACAATTGAAATATTCTAAATGCACTAGCTTTATACATCTCCAAAATTTCGCTAACTAGTGCATATAGCATTTAAAAAGAAATTTTAAAAAGTAAAAAAGAGATTTTGAGGGTTCGATTATTTAAAGGTAGGAAAGAAACAAAAAAAGCGTTTTTTCATAGAGAACCAATCTTTTGCCTGATTTTGTTTTTGAGGCTATTTTATGAATTATGTTCTGTTATTACCAATACAAAATAAGATTTTTAAAAATCAATTTAAAATCGCAAAAAGAAAAAATAAATGACTTTAGTTTCTTCTTAAAAAGAGAAAGGAGATTCATATTTATAAGAATAATTTTGTTTCACAGATGAGTGCCATGTAATGTAATGGCAAATTCTTCGTACTTTGTTTAAGGTGGTGGATGATTCTAGTAATAAATAACGCCTTAGAATATATTTGTTTGGTGGTTTTAATGTATATAAAATTAAAAGATTTTTTTAGCGATGGCGATAAATTGTGTTTAAATTTGAACATTAAAGCAAGAGTTTGAAAGATGTTAAGCTCGTATACACCTAGGATACTCATTTCATCAAACAGAATTTTTGAGTGAGTGAAGCTGTTTTGACAATTGATTAAACGATTACTGATTAATACATTAATGCTAGGAAAGAAACAAAAAAAGTTTATTTATAAAAAAGGTTCTAAAAAAATAAAAAAACAATGTGTTAAATCGATATTTAACTTTTGTACTTCCCAATTTACCAAAATAGTATAAAAATGCTTAGATACTAACTTCAGATAACTAACCTGTAAGCATAAATACTAACAAGCGTATCGAATTAAAGTTGAAAATCACAAGAGATATCTGGTTAAAAGACACATTATGGTATAGATATTGTTCGTCGATACATTCAAGTAATGCGATAGTGTTTCAAACTTGATAAGCCCCAGTAATTACCTTACTAAAAATTTTATAGATAAATTTGCAAGAGATTTGGCATGTAAAATCTATACAAAAACAATCTGCACCGAGTTATTTATGTCAATTTAATCTTGAATTAAGATTTGAAGCAACTTGTAGCACAGTGATTCGCAAATTCTATGGAGGAGCGACAATGTATTTTATTACTCAAATAAATAAGTCTGGTGTCTAAATATATATATTAACTGCGTGCATTTTTTTTCAATTAAACAGAAATTAGTTAAGCCCTATAAACCCTCTTTCGCAGAGAAATAATTTTGCTCGGATTTATTTTCATGAAGATAAAATTTCACTCTCGTCTTTGAGTTCATTTGATTTTTTAGATAAAAAGAATATTTTCTTTTCACAAAGTTTTAGTTTGTTGAATAGACACATAGTTGTAATCCAACTGCATGAACTGTTTAAAGCTCCAAGTATATAGATTTTGTGGGAGAAATTATTAGACGGGCTTGAAAATCTATTTTGTCCACTACAAATACATGGAAAAAATAATTGAAAAAACCGATTTGTTTTTCTTTGAAAAAACTTGATAATGTTATTGTTTTCAGAATAGTCAAAAGAAATATTTGATAATGCAAAGATCACTAATATAAAGATTTATTAGATCTTATTCATATTTAAGAAGGATAATTCCATATCATGTTTATGATTACAAGATGAAGATCACAGACAACCAAGTCATTAAGATAAAATGTGCTAATTCAAACCTGGTGACTAACACATTAATTGTATATATAATATATGCGAGATGATTTCCTACTATTTTTCTTACATAAGTTTGACAATAAATAATGTATTTATAACAGTGTCGATAATCGTCCTACATACTATAATCTACCGACAGTTCTATTATTTTTAAAGTTTATCATACGTTGTCATGCGCAGATTGTAACATAGTATATGCATCGTTAAATACATATAGATTCCCCGATATGAGCCAATTATGCCACTTGTGATACTCGTTATAATGAATGTTAAAATAGTTGGTTAATTCTATCGATGTACCGTAATAAAATCTTGTATATAAAGAAAGGATCAGCGGCTTTTTATTGAAGTTATTCCTTCGTAACTGAATATTGAGTTCCCATACTCCATCATATACTTAAGTGCTTTCTCAGAAGGATAGAATATACCTTTCACTAATAAAAAATTGTCATAAATATTCTGCATATGATTTATAAAGTTCCAAGCATATTATTAAGTAAGTAGTTTTTAAAAGTTTATTGCTTTTCCTAAGTTTCTTAATATCCCGGGTGTTTTAAAAGTTTAAATACAAAATAAAAATTTCAGAAAAATGACGTGATTAATCCTACCAAACCAGGAAAATATATGCAAACTTGAAAATTTGTGATTTTATGCAATCGGCAAGATAGATTAAGTTATGAAAATTAAAAATTAATTAATAAAAACATTCTCGGTGTGATTTAGCAGAGAATTATGAATATTATGACCCGCAAAACGATATTTATTCGCACTAAGATCTAATAAGATATAGAATACTCCGTTTTCATAGATTTTTGATGTCTTAAAAATCTTTTAACCATGTGTCGTATTGATACAGCTCTAAATCTTTTCACCTAGCCACAGAACTCATGGCGATTAATAATCGAAAACTTAACCTTTAAAGTTCGTCTTTGAAATCAGAAAAACTAGATATTAAAAAAGCGTTTAGTGAAATTCACCTAAAATTAAGTCATTCGTAATACTTAAGATAAGATAGGATACGTAAGATTTTCCATCGCTTGGTCATCTTCCTAGCCTACGGGGAAATTACTGACCAAAAGCAGCCGTTGAAAAGTTACTCTTTAAATTTTGATTTTGATCACCCTTGTTAGCTCAAAACAGTTTTTGATATTCATTATTGATCTTCTCAATGTGTCCCAATGTTTGCTGATGATTCTGCGGTTAACTGCTTTCACTTGCAAATGATTTTTATGATGTTAATTTCTAAACTAAATGTCTGATTTCAGACCTTTATTTGGTCATCAAGTTTATTGTTAGACATGGTTTAACTCAATGAACACTTTTAAGAAAGACTTGTTAATCACTATTATCTCTTATAAAGTGTTCCCTTCTATTATACAATTCTATTGTATCAGGTTGAGTCAAAAATAAGTACTATATACCATTATATAAATTGGAAAACAGAACACAAACTAGCTGAACACTCAAAAAATATTAAGTATAGTGACTGTACCTAGGATATCCAAATTTTGCAGTACACGTAATTTTATTATAAGCAATCTGATAAATGATTTTGTAGCAGAATTTCAAAAAGAGATTACAAAAATTACTCATAAATAGAAACAGACAACAAAAACGATTTGTTAAAAGTTATAGTAGAAGCATTAGATAAACAACAACAATACAATATTACAGTATTACAGTACTATTACCGTACTTTCGATATTTTAAATGTTTTCAATGCAATCAACATCATTAAGTTGATGCAAACGTCTGCGCTTTCTTTATATTTTGTTTGGTACTCATCCAATACCTTGTTGTACCAAGTCATTGCAGCATTTTGCCAATTTCGGTGCAACACCTTAAGCTTCCGATTTTTTAGAGAATGTTTACAAATTCTCTCTTTTAACATGGTCAACCCCCAGATAATCAGCTACTTCATGCTCTTTGTGTTCCACATCCATACACAATGGGATTTATAATTGGTCATGATGCGATTTATTGGTATGATAGATGTTGCTCTGATGAAGAAATTGGAGAGGTGGTTGAACTATATAATCTCAAAGGTCTTCGAGCCATATTTTTAAATTATCTGATCCATCAACTATTATAAAAAATCTTTTCTTTTCGAAACTGCTTTAGAAAAATTGTGAGTAAACATCACTCATCAATTTTTCATACCCCTCATCACCAACCCAATGAGTGATAAGAATTCTTTAGCGATTCAATTTTTTCTCTAGATTTCTAAAAGAGAACGATGCTTTCATCATAATCAAGCCACTCGTTTTGAAATTTTTACACAATTTGCTTGAGCATTTGCCCATTTTCACAATCTGCAGGTTGCCATATGTTAGTTTAAACATTGACACCAAGTCAGACTACATGGTTGATGGCGCGAACTGCCGCAAGAAATTTCTCACTGGCTTAAGAAATAGAAGGAACTCATATCCCTCTTCATTTGCAGTGTTGTTCATCCAGGTAACACTAAATTTGTTGTCTGCCCAAGCATTATCTTGTGAGTATACATCTATTGTACGGTGAAAGGCGTTTTTCTCATCGTTTAATATCTCATCGTTGTTTTCCCCGATCCATAGAAAATTGTTGTAATGCATATTTTTCTTTCTGGAGAAATGCATATTTGGAGAATACACAGCGTTCGAATTTACTATTCAACGAAAAAATAGTGGCATACTGTACGACTCTGTATTCAAACATATTTCTTGTCCAAAAATCAAAAAAAAAAAAAAAATGGTTTATTACGGGTTATAGTAAAATTTTCTTAAGAATTTGAGGCCTTACTAGTAGGTTTCTTATAAACCAGTTTCTTATAAAAAGAAATACGTGTAGGGTAGAGAAGTGATTAAATTAGAAGCTTTACCTATGAAGATTTGTCAAAATTTGGGTATCGGTGTTTCCAGAATCAAAAAGTCATTTCCTGAATTATAAAAAATATTTGTTTGTTTATATCAATTGTTTTTACTCAATTGCAGGGTACGCGCTGATTGGCGTAGGGAATATCAAACAGAAGAGTGACGGACTCTATAATAACTATATATACACATGAGTTGCGAATTTTCATCTTTATGTTTTAAGTGGCCTAGCAATAACCTTTATCAAAAAAATATTGAGAGAAATTAAGGTTGATATCCTGGAATGTGTACGCAAAAGCATTTTGGAACACTCAATTAAATCTTTTGAAGTATTAGAAAGCGAGTATATTTCGGTGGGTTGTGATATCGAGTGATGTCGGTGGGATGGTTAAGACGCATTTTTTGATATTAAAATACATGGAAGATTGAACAAAGAAAATTTTATTTCAAGCATCATCATTTTCAGGAAAATTGACGTAAGTAAGAGTTACGTTAATTGGAGAATATAATAAAAGAACAACAGTTCGCAACTTTCGCATTCTTTTAAAATGGAAACATTACCAACTAACTTCTTTGCTAAAAGTGCATGCATTTATCTGATAGTGATTTAATTTCGCTAGATAATAAATTCCTGAATAATAAATTTTATTGTGAAATTACATTCTTAAATTTATTGATCATTTTGTAGTTACATTTTATACGATATACTAACAATAGTTGGATCAGAACTTGTTAACTCGTTTTCGGAAAACCAAACCCTCAGTGACGTTAACGTTGTTTATCCCTTTTAAAAGCATTTTTCGATTATAATTGTCTGTATGCACTCTTATAAAACCTGCAGGAAATCACGTATAATTATTTGCATAGAACTGTTTATTACAGACTGGAAATACCTGCACTATGCATAAATCAACCTTTGTTAAACCTTCACTAAAATACTATGTATGGTAATATCACCCGAATTGAAAGTTTTTTTGTGATGCAGATGAGAACAGCTTTTAATCAACACACATTAAAAAATAGTGATTTTTTAAAGTATTTTTACAAAAGTTTTAAATCAGAGTGCTCCTTTAAGATAATTCGTACAATAAAATAAATTGCCTCTAAAGAGATAGGTTAGCAATGATAAATACTTAAACCTGAAAAACCCAGACATAAGATCAGGTAGATGCATTGAGCAGGCAAATTATATAACTCAAAAACAATTTCGGTGATAAAACTAAACGATAGAAATAAAATTTCAATTTTGAAGGCTTTAAACCGTCATTCTCAAATATACTTAATGCATAGGCTATTCAAATTGAAAATGATAACGTATTGTTTTTCAGATATTAAAGCAATTAAAAATAAGAGAATTTTATTTTACTCCTCATTTTCATTTAGATTATTAGGTTTCACTTATAAAATTATATTTGATGTTGGAAAAAACTCACTAGTGTAGATTTAGCCCTCAATGGCTGGCTTCTAAAACAACTTGCCTTCCTCAGCTATCCATTCTTGGTCTTGCTTTGTTTATTTTTTGTTTATTTCTAAATGTTTTATTATTTCTCAATGTTTAATTATAAAAGCTCTGATACGGTCAAGCTTCTTGGTGTAAACCTTATTTAAATCTTCTGAATAATGCCTTTAAAATTTTTAATACAGTATTCAACGTACAAATACACAAAATAGCAGCAATACAAGTAGTAATAGCAAGAAAAGGTCACTAAACTAAAGCTAAAAATACTCTAACTTAAGTCATGTTTTCAACAAAAACATTCATGCATTTATTAATCCAACTAACATGAGACTTCTGAGATTAAAGGATCTTAATCGATCCTTTAATTCCATATGAATAGGCCGTGACCATTTTCCTTATATTTTAATGTTTTAAAACTAAAAAATGAAATTCACTGTAACATTTTTTTTTAGTTTTTAACTTTATCTTTTCTTTAATTGATAATAATTAATATTAATTACTATATTTCATTTTTATTTTATCTGCTTGGAATATGAATAGGATTATTTTTTTTCGATCAAGTAATTATTTTTCCAATTTTAAATAAACTACTCCGTTTAATAAAAAATAACGAATGAAATTTAAAAGTGGTGATAACTAATGATAATAATAAAAAATAGCGTATAATGTTAATGGGAAGTGATTTTTAGTACATTTGATAATTGAATGTTTGTGATTTCAAATACACATGTTTCTAACGTTTTTCTTTTATTCACCAAGTTTTCTTTCATTAAATTTTATTAATCGTTTTATAATTTCAAATTAAGAAACTTTTAGAATTAAAATGTAAAAAATAATGCTCCAGAAATAAAAAAACTCAATACTTGAGCATTATTTTTAGCATTTTACTTCTAAGTGTTTTGTTTGGTTTCTTCTAAAAAAAACGTGTATAACGTATAATTTGCAGTTGTTCAAAGATCATATTATAGCCAAATGTTTAATAACACTGTACTAGTGTTACACGACCAATATCCCTTGATATTAAAAAACTATTGTAACTAAATCATGATGCAAATCTGAAGATGATTGAAATATATAGATTTTGAGAGATAATTAAAAATGCGCTCAAGCACAATTTTCAGCCTGCTATCTACAATAGAAATCCTTTGTACGCAGAAGATTTCTTGTTTCATTGCCAACACTTTCATAATAATAGAAGAGAACAGCGCCGACCGATTTTTTCATTGCGAATAATTTATCAAAATTTTGACATATTATCATGCCATAACAATTTTTGAGCATGTGCATCACTTTTTCTGTGAGTCTTCCTACTTCACCTAGCTTTTTACCATCACTTAAAAGTCTTTTGTGTCGTTTTTTACATTTTGCAGTTGCGTAAACACCCTCTTTTGCACGTGACCGACTCACTCTTCTTTTTTAATAGAAAAAATATCTCCTTATAGTTAAACAGCAATGTGACGACAGTGTTAGGAACTGCTATCACAATCACCAATAAATGTGGTGTATCAAAAGTAGATTTTTTGTATTTTGCGCTTAACTGTTTTAAGCGTGCCGCCCTCGATTCCATCAAGACTGTATTATTTATATCAAGTTGATTTTTTCCTTTTTCATGATTGTTTTATCATTGTTTTGAGTCAGTTTTTCATATTGTAATGATGAAAAAAGGTTTGTTTTCATTCACAAATAGAATTATCACACATAACATTTTGTTCATGACAAGGTCCCAAAATAGCCGAACAACACTACAACACAGCTTCCACACACAACACGTGTGGTGAGGACACTTTAAAATACTTATTACAAGGAAAAATATAATATTAGTGTCACTGTTTTCCTTTTCATTGAATTGTAACATTTTCCAAACGCTAAATGTTTTGGTTTCAAATTTTACGGTGTTTCAGCATTTGATGCACCAGACAAAGTTTTAGTGAACCCATTGCCATTGGATACCTCTTCCTTTCGCCTAAACACACTCTGTTAGAAGTCTGTTTTCTCTTTCAATCTTGCAATTTTGTTGTAGTTTTAAAAAAGACCATGAATCATTTTGTTTTTCATCTCATGGTTTAAAACATAAGTCATTACTTTGCATGGCATATTTTATCAAGCATGGCTGCAATTTTTATTTCTTGTATTTACATTCTGGCCGAAAATCAGGTTATTTGGGAAAATATTTTGGGCAAAAACACCTTAGCAAAGATTGAAAAAAAAAAAATTAGTTTTCAGGCACATTTTTAAAAGTTAATTATGAGAGACTTAAGTTTGTTTTAGGGGATTTTTGATTTCGTAATCGGATTCTTTGATAATTAAATAGGTAACTATAATTTTTGAAAAAACGAGTTTCTAAAATTTTATTTCTGTACTACCTACCCCCTTAATCAAATAGAAATAATCAAAATTTATGAAAAAAATTATAACTTCAATGTATTCATTACATTATTTCAAGGCTGCCATTATTCTCAAAATTCTTAATCAAATTTTAGTCTTAATATCTTTTGGAAATTAAAAAATTTAATTGATAATCGATTTCTGACTTCAATTAGTTAGCTGTTAATTTACATTGCCTGTTATTCTATCTAGATAGACAAGGCAAAAAATGAAATTGACTTAAAATTTTCAAACATTATATTTTTGAAGTCAATTTCTATTCACCAATATAATGCTTTATGTAAAATTTTGAATTATGAATTATTGAATTGTATTATGGGATATTTTAATCGAATGACCAGTGTTTGAACATTTTCTGATCATTATACTGAATATAGTAATATTGGGACCAAAATAGCAATTAAATTCCAATCAATCGTTCTCACTGAAAATTTTAAAATCTAAAAAATAGGCCGTCAAAATACGAAGTTCACTGAGCCGATCTGTTTGTGAGCCTGCGAGTTTGTGTGTAAGTGCGTAAGTGTGTATATGTAAGTGTGTTTGTGTGTGTGTGTGTGTGTGTGTGAATATATTATAAAAGTATAAAGTTATTAAATGTGTCATTTCGAATAAGTACATTATTCGAAAGGTGGACAAGATTTTCTTGAGTTAAATGATGTCTTTTCTTATAAGTTTAGAGTGAGGAATTTTTATCCCGCTAGACATTTTCTGAAAATATCAATTATTTAAACTTTATATAGCTAAGAAATTTTTCTTTGTAATTGTAGGAAAATTATTTTATCATCTTTTCTTACTGAGCTCATGACTAAAATGGTCAAAATTTCAGAATGCTTCTTTTTAAATGAAATTTTGGGTCCTTAAAAGGTTTTTAACCACATTTTTAAAGTTTGGCAATGAGAAAAATAAATTTATTTTAAATTAACTGATTGTTGGTAGATAAACTTTTTGATCGATTTGTTCGAGCTTTAGGCGAATAAAATTTTTATACTTCCTTTATTATTATTTTTTTTTAATTATGGTTGATACATTAAATACAACTTGGCAGAGATTTTATTCATCTTTTGCTGTGTGACTGCCTGAATAGCGCTGAAAAAGCGAAATCAAATAGGGCACCCTTGGAATAATTGGTAATTTTTTATAGATCACAAGCAAACAACACTAAAACTGAAAGTATATAAACAAAACAGTACAACTTTACAATCGCCTCGAAAATTCTTACGTAAATATTTCTGAAGAAAGGGCTGAAATAAGTTTAAAAATTGTAATTTGGACTAATATTGGTAAAAGTATCTATGATAATGATATGGCATGGAAGATACCCAGAGGAAAAAAAGTTGTTTAAAAGAGAGCATGTTTTTTCGAGGTTTTATTATAAGTGATAGTACTATTGATAACATCAGTATTTAAATCAATGCTTACTTAAGGCTTAATGTTTTCATATAGAAGAATGTTAGCTAAATTATTTTCAAAATGGAACAATTAGATAACTTGGTAGTTTTGGTTAAGTTTGTGTTCATCTAAAAACTCATCTTTAGCTGTGTTAGAAAGTTTGGTCCTTATCGTGATCAAACACATTAAAAACATCAAGTCATATTGGTTTGATAATTCCTAATGAACGCTTTTTGAAATTTGAAATTGTTTTCATATTTCTAATATCTGGATTTTATCAATTCTATTGGTTGAAAGGAAAAAGATGTTCATGGCATATTCTGATTGGCCAAATATTCTGTTAAAGTTGTTTTGAATGTTTCGATTTAGAATTCAAGATTGTTTAAGAGGTTGAAGGTATTTCGATAAGTATAAGTATTTAGAGTTACCAACTGTAATATTCCAAAAAGCACAAAATCGACAACACCAACCCCTCTGAGATAAATATTCTAGTCCAAGTTCTTGCTAAATTCCCTCTTTAGATGAACCTCTTATCAAACATTTAATAGATAAACAAGAATAGTTTTCGATAGAGTTTATCCACAGAGCATTTATTATATGTCCTATCATGTATTACATCACCATAGTCTAAGTGTTTTTATTTGGGATTTCAAGATATTATTAAATGTTTTCCTATCTAAAGAATTTCGTAGTTGCTTAAGTAAACGTATTCCTTTATTTTTCTTGGCCTCTTTCTCGTTACAATTAGGATAGAAATTCAGCATCGAATCAAGGCACGTTAGTGTTTGGCAGATTTTAAGGATGCAACAAAAGATCCATTTAAATGTAAGGGTTGGTGAACAGGTGGTCTTGCTTGTTGAGAAAAAAAAACCTCAGCAGTCTATTTATTAGTATATGGGTTGAATGTAATATTGCATTTATAGGTAAAGTCATTAATTTTTGCTGGATCTGAATTACATGAATCGTGAAGGTCTTCAACCCTAACTTCAAAGTTGACTTAAAGTCATTTATATAAATAAGAAAAAGAAACGTGCCAAGAACTGAGCCTTGCGGAAAATCTGCTCTGATTACATCCAAATCCGTATTCTGACCATTTGAAGCCACTGTTTTTTACCATCACGTAGGCAACTCGATATCAGGCAGTATAATTTTCCATTATTCCATATGAATTTGTCCAAAGGTTGGTAAATTGCTTATTGGTCTGCATTTTTTAATCAGATTTTCGCTCCCTTTTTATGAACAGGGATAATATTTCCACATTTCCTTAAATCAGTATAGACGCGCTTATAAGGGCTTTTTTGAATATAGTTAGTCAGGTTATAGAAGTTGTTTCACCGGCCATTTGGTCCTTTTTATCGAAATACCATCCCATCTATGGGCTTTAGATGAACTAAGAACTTTAATGAAAACGATTTTCCTGGAAATATTAAAACTTAAACGATTTTCAGGCTTTTAGAATCGAGCCGGTCGAAGTTCTATTATCACTTAAAAACATACCTTTATTGTGCCAAACCTCTGTTAAATAAATTGGCTTTAGTCAAGAAATTAGTTTCGAATCTGTCATAAATTAAACGAGGTGGTATTTTTATCTTAAAAATGCATTTAGTAAAAACCAATGAGCCTTAAGTCACAATCGAGGAGCCCTGGGTTTCTAAACAATTCTTTCAAAGTTACCTTTATTAGAAAGGCTGATTTCAATTGAGCATCTTTTTGATACGTCGTTTAGAACATTTAAATCTTATTGACGCCTTTCATTTTTAACATATCTTTTTTTAAATTTAATTTTCTTACGAAGGGCGGTTTGAACTTCGTTAGTGATCCAAGGTGAATCTTTGTAGTTATAATTGATAAATTATTATATATATTATATATTTTAACATATATGATGACATGTATTGTATTGCGTTGTGTGTACCCATCTTTAGACACTAGATTACGTTGGTTTGAAAGGATAAGATCTGTACAGGGCAGGTTTTCACTTGGTTCCCTATTAGTTGGTTCATTTACAAGTTTTGAGAGACCATTAGTAGTGGATAGAGAATTTAATCCACAAGTGTCTGACTGATCATCAGAACACAGTCTAAAATAATTTGTTTCTTATTAAAATAAACGAATTTTTTTTTTTAGATTAATAATCCATTAAAATTCCTGCTAGGAGAAAAATTTCAGCTAGGCTTGTCTGTGAATCTCTAATGTATAATAACATAGAATTATTAGGTTCTACCGTAAAAAAATTTCATCTAGGGGTACAATAAGTCTTCACGAATTAGTCGGATATATCCTAAAATATTCCATAGTTTAGTCATGGCTTGTTTAATTGTAATCTACTTTTTGCTAATTTTTGTTTCTTGCATTAAAATTGGCAAGGAGATGTTTACTGGACATTGAAGTTTTGATTAATGAACGAGATTGCTTTCCAAAAAGGTCGATCACCAACTCGAGTAAATTTTCAAGGCAACATAGTCAGCTTTTGGAAAAAAAATTTTAATTTCAGTCAGTCAGTTTAGCTTCATTCAGTCAGAGTCATATAGCTTGACTCTGACTGAAAGAGAAACGGGAAAGGCACCTAATACTTTAGTATGGCGTAAAACTAGTCTATATAAAAACAACTTTTTTTAGAGGACAAATATTCGTTTGAAAAACAAGCGGTGTGTGTTATGTGAGCTCATTAAAGTGCTGTAACCTTCCCAGAGTATCCCAGTTATTTCGCGAGGTATAGGTGTCAGAAATATTTTAATGACACATAGGTTAGTATATGAGTAGCTGTATGGACTCTATGATGATATTTTTTAAGTTATCTGTAGTTAATACAATACCATTCTTTGTCAAATTAGTGAAATATATAGTTGTTGAGGCTCTTTTTTTACCTTCATGGATAATTTGTTGTGCTTTCAGATTATTTCTTCCCATACGGAGACGTCATAGGCTTATTCTCTTCAAAAACCCTCTTCTAAAATTCGTCCGGTTGAATAAGCTGTACGAATTTTTCCAATTGTTTTATAAAACTACAAATATTTTAATAAAAAAATGTAACATCAAATAGAAAGTATAATCTTTAAAGGATGCCTTTATCAATTGGTTATTTAGCACCTTTACGAGCTTATGATATTTCATATTATCAATATTTCCTTACGATCGGATTTACAGGCTTTAATCTTGGACTTATTCAGAGGGAGGGAGAAAGCTACCTACTGGGTAATCCTCTGCCGAATTCTATTTTGTTGTGTTTGCTATAAGTCTTTTCTTTGTAACTACTCCTTCCTATTTTATCATAAGCGTGTACAGATTTCATACATAAACATATTCTTACAGCCGTACTTTTTTAATCAATTAACATTTTTATGAACTTTATGTTGTATTCAGAGCTTAACATTGACTTTTCTTTGTATGGCATCTGTAGTCACTAAAACTTTGTTTCTTTTCTCCTTACTTAACTTTCCCACCCACCCCC
>JAUZNK010061271.1:0-31434 GCA_035046665.1 Euphysa ruthae
TTAATATATTTATATATACATATGTGTGTGTGTATTTCAAATTTAGTCAAAAAAATTGATGGAAGAAGCAGTAACAAAGAAGTTCATTCATCTGGATAGCAGTTTAGTAACTTCGTTATGCGGTGAGTTTAAATTAGAGACATCAATATCGTCTTGGAAATAATAAATTTTTTCTAATTATTTTGCAATTGGATTTGCAGAGAGTTTGAATACCATGTTTTTTTATCCTAAATTTATATTTTTGGACAAAATTTCGGTCTTATTATCAAGGGTACTTTTGGAAAAAAAATTTTAACAACATTATCTCCTCGAAACATTCTCTTTGTGTTTCTCGTGAATATTTTGTCTTGTGGTAAATCTGGGCGTTAATAAATATTTAACCTTATACATACCAAATCAAGCTGCAAAAAAAAAGAAAAATTTAAATTGTGTGCAACAATTAGTTTCAAATGGCCGATCTTAAATTTTTGAAATGATAAATCACTTCCTTGATACTTTTTGCTTCAATATTTTTCTCAAAATTTTTACTTTTGGTTTTTTTCTGTTTTTCCCCAAAGTTTTTCTTTTTAGTATTTATTTTCTGTTCTATTGGTTTTCCTCAAAAGCTTGGCTATTTTAGCAATCGTATTTTAGGGACAGAGTGTTTTTAAGAAACTTTTTTTAAAGTAGGATTTTATTAAATATTTTCAATGTGGCTTGTAAAACTGCAAAAAGAAATTTTTTTTTCATAACCTGTGACATCTAACAATAAATTATGAAGTAAAAATATGGGAAAAACAATTTTTAAGAAACTTTTCAAAATCTATCATTTTTATTAAAGATCTTCAATGTGGCTTGGGAAACTGTAAGGAGAGAAAAATTAAATTATTTTCTTTACTTGTGACGTCTATGAACAATTTAAGAATGGGACAGACTTTTATTTCTTTGATAATTTTATTAATATTAATATAAAATATTGGTAGATTAGTATAATATAGTAATAATATTAGTATTAATATAAAATTATTTATTAATATTATTATTATGGATGTTTAATGTGGCTCGGGAACTTTAAAAATGGGAATAAACATTTTCAATAAATATAACCGGAGAAAACTTTGTAAGACAAATAAAGAAAAGTACTCATTAAATTTAAGACACTAGTTTTTCATTATAATCCTTGAATTTTTCATATTGATATACTAAGGAAAACTATTTAAATCAACATAATAACAACTTACTAACAAACCATAAACGTAGAACAACACTGGTGATGAAAGATTTTGAAATCTTGAAATCCAAAATAAACAGTTGGGTTAACAAAATTAATAAGCTAAAGTGCAGAAAAATGAAAAAAACTAATCTCTGTTTTAAAAAGTTCTTACTAACTATAATATTCAGTAGCCTAGAAGAAACTGACACAAAAATTATCAAGCTAATAAATAATAATAATTTAAAAAGTAATAGTATCTACTCCACACCGTCTTGTATCATTGAAATCTTTTACAAATCCCATCTAAATTGCAGATATTTTTAATGTTTCATATGTTTAATACCTACTTTTTTTCAGTTGATAAAACTCTTCAATCCAAAATTAATTCTTCTTATACTACATTTTAGATATTTAAAAAATGTTTAAATATTTACAACTTCTTTGTTTCTCCAACTAATAGAACTAAAGTCTCTAATCTAATTTCAAACATGAAAATCAGGAAAGCCTCAGGACCTAACAGTATACCAACTCTTGTTCTTAAACATTTAAATGAAGATCATTTAAGTATCTAAGCTAAATTATTTAACCTATTTTTTTCAACTGGTAAATTTCCAACTATTCTCAAGACCTCTTCTGTTTCGCCTTTATTTAAAAAAAACTCTAGGCTTTTATATCCCTACTTTCAAACATAAGCAAATTTTTGCAAAAGCTGATGTATTCAGGGTTGTATAGATTCTGAGACATTTTTCAATGATTGTCTGACCTTCAGTTTGGTTTTCGAGCAAACCATTCGATGTCGCATTCTCTTTTAAGTATCTGAAAAAGTTCGTGGAGCTATGGACTTGGATCAGTATGTGTGTGGTATATTTTTAGATTTCCGTTCGATACAGTTGATCATAACATCCTTACCTCAAAACTTAAGCATTATGGTTTACATGGTATTGCTAACGATTGACTTTCATCTTATTTGCATGACCATAGACAGTTTGTTACTATAAATGGTTTTAAATCCTCACCTAAAACAATTAATATTGGTGTTCCTTAGGGCTCTGTTTTAGAACATTTGCTATTCTTAATATAATGATTTTGCAGCGTCTGTTAATCACTCTATTGTACATCATTTTGCTGATGATACAAATTTATTATTAACTAGCAAATCATTTAAGTCGATGTGCAATAAATTGAATAACGGTCTAAAATGTGTAACAAATTGGCTAAACGCAAACTGCATTTCTCTTAATACTGATAAAACTAAACTTGTATTTTTTCACAAGCCTAGACAAATAGACAAATCAATTAATTAAATGAAATTAGGGAATTCTGTTTTGAAGGTAAAAACAAAGTCATTTAATCAATTAAATGGTAAACGTCTTTATAAATCTACGCACATAAAGTTTCAGCCAGACACTAAAGAACTTTACCATTTAAACAAAATACATTCGGTGCATTGTTCGGCTCTGAGAATAATCAATTTCAACACTTTTTGCTCTGCATTGTCCTTATTTAAGAATATTCCATTGTTTTCAAATATTGCGCAGATCTCAACTGTCATGTTTGTTTTTGACTCTTTGACAAATCAGTTACCATTGCCCATTTCTGACTTTTCCATGCAAACTCGTCATTTTCATTTCATTCTCATTACACTTTTCAACAAAGGTAAATTAGTAGCACCTTTGTTTAAATGAGTAAAGTATGGTAAAAATTCAATAAAATATCAGCACATTTCTGAGTGTAATTATTTATTTTATCATAAAATTCTGTAATCTACAGAACTTTTTTTTTTAATTAAATAGATTAATTCTCAGATTCTTGTATTAGAAAACATTTATTTTATAAAAACCGATTTTATTACCTCTACACTGATATTTAAGGCTTGTTGGTAAAATTTTAAAATTAAAATTAAGTTTCTTCTTTTTAAGATAATATCACTACAAGGATCATACACGGAGTCGCTCCCCTGGGTCAGTCTTTGCTATATGAGTGACTACTCCATCCTTTTTTAGCATATGTTATTTTATATTATAGCAAGCCTTGCATTGCAAATTATAAAGGAAAATTAATAATAATCATAATCATAAGACAAAAATTATGAGTTTAAAAAAAAAAATGCGTTCAAGTGCTTTTAATGGGTATTCCAGAAAATTGGGACAAAAAATCAAAACAAGTGTATAGCCATGACATAGCGATATATTTTGATCACCAAGCCTTAAAATATATTTGCATCATGTGATAGTAGCATTTCACGGCAGAATATAGCAAATGTCGATTTTGTGTTGGACATTTAATTCAGCTAGGGGATAGTCGCTAGCCTTGGGTGGCAAGTCTTTTAATAGTGTGATGGCTCCAAGATAAAAGGACCTGGTCCCCTATATTACTGTAAGTAGGTTAGCATTAGGAATCCAGCTGTAAAATGTTTGCTCCAAAACTTAATCTAGTGATTAGGCCCATCAATGGATCACTAAACATAAAATTAGAGTTGACTATTAAGTCTGACAGTCTGTCACTTGTTAAACAGGTTGCCAAATGCACCATCCTGATGCAAAGGCTTTCATTAATTTTTCTTTAAATGTCGGATTACTTGTTCATTAATGTTAATATTAATAATTATCATTATTATATAATTATTATAATTATACGCAAAAATCATAGACTCTATTTCAGAGGCAAATAAGCCATAGTTTTTGTTTTTTTTTTTGATAAAATTTGCAAACTTACATATTTATAACCATGCAAAAGAACAGCAAATAAATTAGGATCCGGTCAAACTTAGGATGAAGATATTCTAAGAAAAGCTTGTCATATCAACGATACGTTATTATTTTAAAATTATCTGTCTATTTTTAGTATTCCCTATTCATTATTACATCTAAAATCTTATTTTTTTTAATTTTTAATTTTTCTTTTTGTATTTTTTTATATGCACTATTTTAAGTGTTCTTTTTTCAAAAGGTATGTTATAGTATTTAGCTCAACATGTAATTTTATTTTCAGTATATCCTTGATACTCTCTTAAACGTTTTTCTATATCCTTTATACTTTTACGATTTCCTTGATATCTAATGTTTTTCTGTTTTTTTTTTTTTTTTTTTTTTTTTTTTTTTTTTTTTTTTCAAATTTATATCTTTTTCTAGTTTTTTCTTGATAAATTCTCTCTAAGTGTTTTTATAGAACCCTTATCTGTTTGGTATTTTTATCCTTTACCCTTAACGACTGCTAACAATTGCATAACATATTATCCATCTATGAAGTAACTAAAAATAAGCCAGAACAATGGAAACTAATCTAATCTAACTATGAAATCTAATATATCTAAACATGGAAACTAATCTAAATGTTTAACAGTATAGTTACTAAAAACCCTTGCAGGGTTTATAGCAACTAGACCATACACTGTAAATAGCCTAAACTCCCTGCCAACTCAATAACAAATATAGCATATTATTTAACAGGGAAATGGTATTTCTCTGTAAAAAGTGTTAGCCAATATTCTGTAAAGCGAGGAAAATAATAGTTTCATACTTCAAAATGGCCAGAGTAGTACTGATGCTTGTGACAAACTTGTGAAAATGTTTAATTATGAGGGTCCTATGTAAACTCGAATGAATTTATCAACTAATCTTTGGACCGCTGTGCAGAAAAAAGTGATTAGTCTAAAAAACAACTAAGATGTTAAAAACTGTCTTCTTTGGTTGTCCATTTAATTTTTTATCTTATCTTTAGTATTTCATTTAAGTATTAGACACCCAGAAAAGCCGAGAGAGCCATATAATTTTCTTCATTTTGCGAATTTTTCTTGCTATTCATAAATCATAAATTTATTTTTTGAAACTTTTCACAAAAGAATCAAGTCGCAATGAGTAGAAAGTGAAGATTTTGGGTTTTTTTTATTAAATTTTCTGCAGCTCTGTAAAAAGTTAAAGGGCCATAGAAGAAATTTTTTGCTCTGATGGCCATCCCCAAAAAATTCATATTTTTAAGGCTCTGAAACTTTTCAAACTTCGTCAAAGTTGAAATTTCACAATTTTTCTTGAGAAAATAATAACAGTCTTAAATTCCTTATTTTCACAATTATTTTACAGATTTCCTACGGTATTTTACACATTTTTTAATCAAGCGTTTTCATTGGTTACCACTATCCCAACTGCTATCAAATGAACAGGAAACAACTTGATGAACATGAAAACAATTTTAAAGATTTGCATAACAATAATATCATTTTTCATTGGCAATTTTTAAACAATGGGCAAATAATAGTTTTTTTTTTTACGTACGTTGTCAAGAAAGGTCTAGCTAAAGGGCCGAAAGGCCCACCCACCCCCGGTTTTCCAAATTTGTTTTTATTTTTTCTTTTTCTTTTAATTTTCTAAAGATAGCAAATTTTATATTATGTTGTCAAGTGGGTCTGTAAATAATTTTTTGGGTAATTTCTTACTATCCATTCTTCCTGAAGTGGTTTCCTCAAAACCTGTTGTGAAAATTTTTCAAAACTTTATACTTGTTTTGAAATTTGGAAATTCTAATTATGATAATTTCAAAGTCTCATAGAATTTGGTTTGAATTTAAAAAGATTTGAAAGCATTAGGTGATTTTGTTCTGTTTACAGGTTCTGTTGACTGCTGCATAACTCATCGTTTGAAAAAGCGAGCAGGTGGATTACTTCCAGCAACAACTGATACCACTGAGGTACTTACAAAATTAGCAAAAATTTGTCCAACTGCTGATAGTGTATTGCGAATGTCTACTCGCTTATCTCATATCCACCAATCAAAAGGAAGATTTTCTCCTGGTAAGATATGTTTAAAGCGTTTTTTTCTTTACAATTCTCTGTTACTATTATTATATAACCATTACAACAAAATGCAGAATTAAATTTGCCTAGAAGATGAAGAAATTGTGGTCTGCCAATAAAGATTGAGCTTAAATTGAGCCCTATATTAACTAAATGGGTATTATAAATAGCTTTTCTCTGGGGGAGAGATATATAACCTATTTATTCTTATTTTTTCAAAGAAAAACATTAAGTAATATTCATATAAAATCCTGTTCACTGTTAAAGATAGTTTTAAGTTTAAACTGAAATAAATAAGAAATTATATTCTCCGATGATTATCAAAATAAATTCTTTTTCGACATATTTAACCAATGTAGTCTACAGTACGTCTACAAGCATGTTTTCTTTTCCAGGGCTCATATGCTATGCAGATTTTTGGGCCGAAATTCAGGCCAAAATTCATACCTATTTTTTTCATATTTCTTCTTGCCATCTCATTTCTTTATTTAAAAATATTTGAATTTATTTATTCTATAACCATAAGTTAAGTGTTCAAGATTTTTCATAATAATTCCTGTTGGTACCGGTAGAATATTTATTTTATGATTTACCTGATAAATGCAGTGATCAATAGCCTAATCCTCCTATTGATGTTAAAATATTTCTAGTTGGATTGTATATTATACTTTTTAAAACAAAGATTTAGGAAATGATTTATTCCCTTGTACTGTCTTAAGTACCTTGGCAAGTTTCATGGTCCAAGTTGTTGTTTATCTTAGTGATTCTTAAAATGGTAGATATAAAATATAATGAATGAATTTTGAAAAAGAAAAACTTTCAATTATTTTAAAATAGGAATGAATTTTTAAACCTTATTTAAAATCACTAAAAAAATAAAGAAAATGCTCTTCAGAGCAGCCTTATACCCCAAATAAAAATTTCTTATTCACTCCCATCAAATGTATTTAGCACCATGATCTAAGGACTATCATTTCCTTTTGAAGAAAAATATTTGGAACTTTTAACTGATGTTATTTTATACAGTGGCTGACTTTCGTTATTTTTCTTTTATGATCACATTTTTTTATTAATTTAAAGTGAATATTCAGCAGGCATTAATCACTGTATGATGCATTCACTTTATTTGAGTGTCAAATGAAAATAAATAATTGGAATTTGTAAATTTAAAAGAAATTTCTTGGAATAAGTAACGAAGGACATGTTTTTGGTAGCAAAATGTTTGAGTCTTCAGATTTTCTACATGGTTGAAAAATTGATATTTGAGTTATTCCCTTTTTTCTTTTGTTATGCCAAATAAAAAACTAAGTAAATGTTTATTTTCTTTAGATATAGAACTGAACACACCAGAGAAGCGGATGTTAAGTGGGTACACTGGGTTCAGTATGAAGTATTTGTGGATACGTTTGGCCTTACTTGAAGGACTCTTGATTACTGTTATAAGCAGCCTAGTCGATTACGCAAGGTAAATACAATTTATTTATATTTTTGATATGAAATTTTTCTTTCATTTATAGATAGGGTTTTATAAAATCATTTAACATGTTTTGTTAAATTCCGGTTTACAGATATAGTCATTTAATCATTTACGATATGGTCATGAAATCATTTTAACACTTTTTTAGCTTCTTGATTTACAAATGGGATACTATGAAAGCATGTGTTATCCTTTCTTTAACAGTTTCTCAGAAACTATTAGCGTTTTTCTCGGAAGCTATTAGCGTGTGTGTTACTTTTAAAATGTTTGTGTTTACGACTTTAATTTTTAGTTAAAATACTATGTAACGTCGTTTTTTCATGAATTTCCCAAAACAACAATTTCTTTCACTTTGTTACTTGCTGAAATTCTTTCTAAGATTTAAATACTCTATTTTTTAGTCATGAGCTGCGTATGACGGGCATGAGCTTAAACTGTATCTTGCCTCAGCAAATCTTAAATTTTTCCTTTTATTTTTTGGAAGAAGTCTGATAATATTTAAAAAAAATACCTCACAGTAGTATTTCTACCCAACACCACACTTTTTTCCTTGCTTTACATGTTAGCACCTGGGTACAGCAATATTGCTAATCTAGCATTCTATCAGTTATTGCAATTGGTTTACATGTATACCTGGATACAGCAGTATTGCTGACCTAGTACTCCATCACCTATCGCCTTTGCTTAACATTGTGTACCTGGATACAAAAATTTTTCTAACACTGTGCATTATCTCGCCATTGCTTTACATGTGGGTAACTGATGACCTGTGAGTTAACCTCGTTCTTATAAAATTAACTCAGCCAAAGGTAAAAACTTTAACTCATAAACTTTAACAAAATACTTTTGCTTTAGGTTTTAATCCATGAGTATACGGTCAATTTAAAACTATTTATGTTTAATTTTGGTTAAATATGATTGTTTTTATCAAGAAGAAAAATAATCATTATGCATTAGATAAATATTTCATTGTTTAAGATCAATTTTATATTTTTGACTGACTGAACCTGTTATGAATTTGAGAAACATAAAACATAAAATTAAAATTATAAAGATTTAAAATTATACTTGACGTTCTAGTTTTCATTTTTAATTTAATTTGAATGTTGTATATATGATATCATATTAGAAAATAGTACTTTTCTATGAGTATCATTGCATCTAAGTTGTTTTTGTATGCTGTATTTTAGTGAATTTTATGAGGCTGATGCACTGTTATGTGATCAAGTAGATGGACCCTCGTTGGTATGGCTTTTAGGTAAATTTAAAAACTTGTACTTGATATCTTATTTTGATGGAGATGCATTTTTTTTGTGTGGAAGGAAATTTGCATTATTTTTTAATATCTGCATGTTTTGCTGTTCATATTTACATCTACTGACATCTGCTTTAACACTGTGTGGTTATATTTATGGGTTCTATTTATTTCAACTATAATAATCTAAAAGTCACTGGTAGAAAGAATTTTTTTTTAATTCTTGATTAGTTACTATGATATGCAAATAAATATGTCAAAATCTATTGAAATATATGTATATGTAAAAAGAAGTTACTCAAGTCTTAATATGTTGGCTCTCGTTGTGCCTTTTATAGTAATTTATAGTTCTGTAAATATTCTTGCCAATTTTATACGTTATCTACCTTGGGATTTTACACGTTATCTATCTTGAGATTTTAAACATGAGCATGAGCTTGTTGTAAAATTAAATATGTAAGGCTGTTCAATTACGATGTTCATATTATAAAACCTAACAAAGATGAACAAGTGCTCTTCTGAAGCATTTACTCAAGCAGCAAAAAACTACTTTTAACTACTATTAAAAACTTGTTGCATCATACAGAAAATCATACTTTTTGCACTGTGGCAACGTGGATACCAACACAAAATCAAGCATGTTGGATCCATCCATTATAAATATAAACATCAAATTTGATTGAGCAAGAGTGGGGAAGAGTTGTTACAGACTAAATATGATTATTTCTTCTTTTGATCCATCAAAGTTTAAAAGTTATAAACAGCTCTCAGCAAGTATCATTTTTGGTGTCCATGTAGTTCAAAAGATGTCATTTATGAAGCTCTAACTTGGTTTCAAAAAAATTAAAAAAAAAAAAAAAAATCAGTGAAAAATTACCATGTTTTGTTCTAGGACCAAAAGCAGGAGTTTTTACCCAAAGGACTTTATAAAAATTTTCAGAAAAAGCTAATAAATGTTTTTCGAATAAAATTTTTTTGAGTAGCCATCTATAAACACTGTATAAAATCATTTTTTGTCTCTGTGTTTATAAGCATCTGTCCATAAATATTATACAAAGTCAGTTTTTTGTGTTTATACGTTTATAAGCAAGTATTAGCACACATTGTGCAAAACCTTTTCTTACATTTGCTGGTTTTAAATGATAGTTTTCTGATCCTAAGCAGTAAATTAAAGTTGATAAACTTATTAAGAGATTTTGTTTTGATGTTCAATTTTTATAATAGAAACCTTTAAAGGACAAATAATTTGAAAAATTATAATAATAACTATTATTATTATTATTTCTGTTAAATTAAATATTTTGTTATAGATGTGCAAAATTTATTTTAGATGGTCCATGCTCTCTTGACTTTTCTAAAATGAAAACTCCTGATTCCATTTGTAACGACCCTTCTGCTAACGAACTTGTTCAACGACATCGTATATATAGTTCTCCAACGATGAGTCATAACTTGAAACCCCTTTACACACGTAGGCGGCGATTATTTACAATGACATCTTTAGATGGACGAGCAACAATAGCGGGTGTTTCTAGTTTAGCACGTGACCATGTTGAATCACTACATCAAAATACCGACACAACACTTTTATATGGCAAAAACAATGTCACTGTAGTATTGGTGAGGTGCTTTTCTTAAATCTTACATATGTCTAGCACGACTAGAATATTGTAAAGTTTTACTCATTTCCCCTAGTTTGATATTATTTTATTACATTACATTATTTTGTTTTGTTTAGTTATGTTCTTAATAGGCAGTTCTACGTAATATTTATTATATTAATAATAATATTTAATCTCGCTTAAAACTAAATAAATAAATACAATTAAAGCTGTATTTAAAAAGTAAGAGACATTTTGGAAACTTTTAGAGAGTAAACTTCTCAGTATTACTTTAGTCGCAAATATCTAAGATTTTGTTTGTATAAAAATTGCTATTGGATTTTTTGTTCTTCCAGCAGAAGCAAAGCAAGGAAAATTTAGGGGCCAGCCATTGGTTCTGCTCTTGAAATGTGCTCCTGAAATCCACTTTGAAAAAATTTATAAAATTTTCAAATTATATTTCGTTCTTTATAAAGTAATATAACAATATAAAAGCTGTTTCAAAAACCTGACATTTTGGGTTTACAAGTATGAATTATTTATCATGCATTATTAACTGACAGTAGAGAATGCAATAATTAACACATTTAACTATTTACTTGCATTTATACATGCACATTCATATGTACATACATACAATTCATACAATGCATGCTCACACCACACACTTACTGACTTATTTTTTTTACATACATAATTACATACATACATTCTTACGCATGTACACACTAAGTTCTGATTTTGTTCAGTAATTCTGCTGAGTGACTGTTTTATAAGAAATAATTTGTAATTTTTTTTGTGGAGAAAATGGACACTTCAAAAATGTTCTTAAAGGTAAATACTGTTTTCAAAATTAATCACCATAAATTTTGAGGGGTTATTTATTTTTCTTTAAAGAGAATATTTTAGCCTATCTTGTTTTTAACTCCCCTTCTGTATTAATCTAATAAATACTTTAACTAGCTTTTCTTTATTAGGAATATAAATTATAAATAAAAATATTAATAAAATATTAAATATAAAATCTTGTTTTTATCTAATTGCAATTACCTTTTTTCAGTTTTTGAATTCAATTTTTTGTTATGGTAATTATTATTCTACCTATATTTTTAGTTGTTTGTGTTTTTTTGCAACTGCAGCATAAATTAACTGTGTTGCGACTAAAAATCTAACATAATTTATTTGCGAAAATTTTGACAATTAAATTCAAAAATTTCCAACAAAATATCAAAACGTTAGATTGAGGGTTAAGCCATATGATTTTTTCATTTGTTGTTTTAACCTTCTTGGGCTTAAGATCAAGCTCAAAATTTTTGTATCCATTTTGTTTTAGAGCATTTTTAGTGGATGAGCTTTGTTCCAATCTGTTGTTTAAAAATTTAAGTATTTGTTACAAAATTTCAGGAGGGTGATTAGGATCTGTGTTTATATATTACAAATTATTGCTTGGTTTTTTATTGGTAAGAATTTTATGATAAATTTAATGTGAAACCTAATAAGATGACTGTTATAAAATTTACTTCAATTTCTATTTGAAATCCATTTTTTTAAAAAACTTTAATTATTAGTTTTTTATTCTCTTTAATATCTATTTATTGCCCGTTTTTATTGCGTAAAACAATTAGGCCATTCTCGCGATATTCAATTTCATTTTTTATGGTAATTTTTTTCTAAAAGGGTGAGTCTAAAAGGAAGAGTCCAACCAATTCACAAATTTCTCCAAGACTTCTAATTATTACAGCAAAACAGTGATTTAACATGATTCATTGTTAAAAATTAACAGGGATTTCCTACAAAACCTTGTAATTCTAAGGTTTTTAGCAGTAATTTTACTATGCCTTTTTGGCAAAAAAAAACATGCATAAAAAAAAGAGTTACAGATCTAGAGAGGTTGAGGTGTTATGTGTAGTTTGCAAATCTTTATTTTATTTCTCTCCCAGAACAAACATTTTAAAATGAGATGAATATTTTATAACATTTGTTGAGTTTTATTTTGAAAATGTAACCTAAAATAACAACAAAGAGTGTATTCAAAGAAAAGTTATTATGACTGATTGAAAAAAAATTTGATAGAAAAATATGATTTTTATAAAATAGCTTTTTATAAATTTAGACACATGCATTTTATTTCTGGTTTTTCTTCTTTCTTTTTCTGTTTTTTTTAAATAATTTTTCATAGACTAGATAAATAATCTAATACTGTGTTGAGTAGAAAGACTTTGTTAAAATCTGCTATATTATTTTGTTGGTATTATTAAAGAAATGATACCAAGTGCTATGGCTAATTCTAAGAATAAGATATTTACTTGGAAGCAGATTTTAAAGGCAAACATTGGAAAGTTTGCAGTAACCCTTACTGAGGTACACATGTTAACCTGGGAACATGGAGTTGAAACGTTTTTCTCGACATTTTATTATTTGCTTTTATTTCTGTAGTTGTTTATTTTTATATTATTAGAGGCGTTATAAAAAAACAATTGCTGGCAGGATTTTATGACTACTTGTGGAGAACTTTTATTTTTGAATTTTATGACTACCTGTGGAGGAGTTTTTCTTTTTGAATTTTATGACTACCTGTGGAGGAATTTTTCTTTTTGAATTTTATGACTACCTGTGGAGAAATTTTTCTTTTTGAATTTTATGACTACCTGTGGAGGAGTTTTTCTTTTTGAATTTTATGACTACCTGTGGAGAACTTTTATTTATGAATTTTATGACTACCTGTGGAGGAATTTTTCTTTTTGAATTTTATGACTACCTGTGAGGAGTATTTTTTTTTGAATTTTATGACTACCTGTGGAGAAATTTTTCTTTTTGAATTTTATGACTACATGTGGAGAAGTTTTTCTTTTTGACTTTTATGACTACCTGTGGAGAACTTTTATTTTTGAATTTTATGACTACCTGTGGAGAAGATTTTTTTTAATTTTCAATTTTATGCCAAAACGTAAGTTGATGTACAAAAATCTCCATTTTGGAAAAAACTGATATATGTATATACTATATGGCTCACCTGTTAAAACTGATATACGTGTATACCGTACGGATCACTTGTTAAAACTGATAACGTTTATACCATTCGGATCACCTGTTAAAACTGATATTATGTATATACCATTCGGCTCACCTGTTAAAACTGATAACCTGTATACCATATGACTCACCTGTTAAAATCAAAAACCAGAAATAAACATAAATAAATTAACAACATTTACTGAAAGTTTACTTTAAATTTTTATTTGTTGATTAAAAGTACATTTTTATGTTATTGAGATGCATATTTTTTTTCGTTTACTACAGTGCAGGGGCATAATAAAAGTGTGTTTATTTTACTTAATTAAAGAATTATTTATATGTTGGTTAAAAATTAAAAAATTTTTTTCTTCAGTAAAAACGCTAGAATAAATTTAATTATATTTTATCCTTATTTGCGTCATAAAAACATAATTGTGTGGCAAAAGATCAACTCACATAAACACAAGTATAAAAAGGAAGAGAATAAATTACTTGATAAAATATTTTCATTTAGGCCTATTAAATAATTAACACCATAACCGCTTAGCTTGAATCTACTTTATAATTATTCAATTTAATGCGTATCCAAGGTTACGGCCTTGGCTGAGATAGAAAAGGGGTGGGGGAGGAAAGTGAAGAAAGGAAGTGGGAGGAAAGTGAAGAAAGGAAGTGGGAGGGAAGGAAGGAAAGAAAGGAGGAGAGAAGGGAAGGACAGAGGCAGAGGGGCCGCTACGCCGTTATAAAATACTGGGAAATACACTGTGTTCATATCAACAGTTGTATTATTTTATTTGTTTTTTAGAGTGATGTTTCAAATCCATTACAAGGCTACCTATCTCTACATAAATCTGTCAATGACCTGTTGTTGAAATGGACTCCAAATCCTATGCTTCACACAAACGAATTGTTATTTGTTGGGGAGAAGTGTAAGTACTGGGATCAAGCTGTTACTGTTGATTTATCAGACGTGGTGTATTTACATTGTCATCATTCAGGTAAAAAGAAGTGTTATGAATTCCAAAACTCTGCATTATATAATACCAGACAAACCTGGAATGGACAACTTTTCAAAACCCACACTTTACCAATATCTTGCATTAATTTCTCAAAATTTAGTGAAAGTTTTTTTTTATAGTTAAAACCTTAAAAACCGACTTGCATATTCTGTAAAGCCGTTCACTCCTATTAAACCGATCCAAATTTTTATGGAGGGCAATAAATAAATAATTCTTTTTATTTATTCACAGGTAAAAACGGTGACAGCATTGTCCTAATTGGTCAAGATGGTACCCAACTCCCGCCATTGATCTTTCAAGCAGGGGGATCATTAATTTCTTTCCTCACATGTCTTGAACAAGGCCTTCATCCAAAAGGCCGTCTTGATCCTCCTCTCTTTAAACAAAGTACTTCTGTTGCATGGCCCAAACTCAAGCAAACACTTTTACCTACAAAGTTGGTGACTGTGTTGAAAGACCGTACTGGTGGTGGTTGTCACTATGTGTTTAGGGTTGTTTACACTTCATCAACATCAACTCTAGGTATATTTATTTATGCTAAATCATTTTTACATCCGAATTGAAATTTAGTGTTTTGAAAGAGAACACTTTACATTAAAATTCCCTCTGCAAGGTTTTTGTTGAATACAGATGCAAAGTTGTTGTTGAATATTGGTAAACGGTCTAGATCATCATACCCCTCCTTAGTAAAAGGGTAAAATAGTAATATTGATGTTTGACAATATTTTTGATTTTAATAGCTGCTGCCACTCACCTCATTGCACACAATTTTTTTTTGCTTTATCACATCAGCTTATCTGACGTCGATAGTTGTCTGAAGTCTGAAAGCTTTTGCTATTTTTATTTGTTTGAAACTTGCAAGATGAAAAGATAATTCTGTTTGTATGAGAGAGCATGTATTGTATCATACTTGGTAAAATCTGAATGGTGACTGTTCACCTCATGAAAAATAAGATTATTCCACTTCATACCATTAAATAAGTAAGTTATATAATTGCTTAAATGCACAGCAAATATGTATTTATAGCAAACTTGCTGTTAAGCAAATAAACAACAGATAAACATGCCACTCACATGGATCACACAAATTACTTTAAACTCACAGCAGGAGTGCCAATTTCTTGGAATTTTTCGATAAATGGCTTTTTTGTGTGGCTGATAAAAGTTTTTATAAATTTGCAAAAAAGGTCTATAGCTTCCATCCACTTTCCCTGAAAAAAGGGATATACTTGAATCTCCATCAAAACATAAAAATGCTGTTTGATTATTTTGTGATTTTGTTCTGCAGATACGACTGATTTAAAAAACCTATTGTTGACATCTTCTTCCTCCCCAGCATTTTTCCCTACATCTTGGAGTAGCACATTATGGAATAAAAAGAAGTTATTATTACCTGCAGTACACAGTGTATCAAGGTTAACACGCGGGAACACTATTGTTGCTAGGTAGCATACTTATTCATTTAAGATGTACTATAGGTTAAAAAAAAAGCCACTTGGATATATTTTTAAATAATTTTAATTTAATTGAATTGGAACTTTGGTTAATATGTTATGTTATGGTTGGTTTTTTCTAAAAAGGTTTTCTAAATTTAAGTGTCTATAAAAGAAATCATGTATATAGGAATGAACCAAAATTTTTGTTCTTTGGAGGCTGACTTTTAATATGTCATTTTTACAGAGAAATTTTGGTAAAATTAGTTCATTCAAATCATTGTTTTTTTAATTTTGGATGGAGTTACTTTAAGAAAATTTTTTAACCCATATAGGTACATAAAAAATATTTTTGTTGACTAATTATTATTTTGAAAGTATTAATTATACATTATTCATGTCTGTTTTTACCTTTCAACATATAGTTTTTACCATTCAATCTCAGCTTGTAAACATGCAATTCCAGCCTGTTAATGACAGATGATCACACAATTTGAGCTGATCATTGCTTTATTAGTGTTCTGCGTATCATTTAGAGTGGCATTGAACTTAGCATGCGAAAAGATGAAACATAGAATATTATCTCGAGCTTTTAATGGGTGTAAGTTGTTTTTTTTTGTAGTTTTGTTGTTGTATTAACTCTTTCAAATAAACCTTCTCTTCAAATAAATTCTCTTTCGTATTGATACAGAGTAAATCTTTTTACTAGAATTCACCTAGAAAGCAAGGCTGCACATATTCTCGTATTTTTATCTAATTTACCATACCTCTTAAAACATGATTGTTAAAGCCTTTATTCTATTTCTTTAGCTACAACGCCTTACCACTGCTAAAAAAAATTTTTCAAAATTTTTGATTTTGCCGTGAAATCTGAAAGAACCCATGGGTATTTATTTTAGTAAATGCTAGATTTTTGTGCAACACTTCATAATCATGCTTGACAATCATGTTTGGCAATCATGTTTTATAATCATGCTTGAAAATCGTGCTTTACAATCATTCTTGACAATTATACTTCCCACTTCATTTATTTTTATCAAAAAATCATAAATTCAAACGAACTGAACCCCTTAACTGCGCCTGTCGTATATATACGTACTTCATTGACTAGCAGATTCTGCGTCTCACATATATATAGGCATTTAGCCTGAGGTGTATATATTAATTAGCCTGTAACTCTAAAAGTTGTTTGTTTCATATCTTAGGGGTATAAAATTAAACTAGAATAATTTATCTTTTATCTACACTGACTATACAATTACATACTGGCTATACAAACATAAATATATCTGAACTTTTAGGTTATTGAATTTGTTAAATTTTTTTTATAAAATGACCTCTTCAAAAAAGTCAGCACAGTTTATAAATCTCAATGAAACTTCTGAAATACGAGATTTCTTACTTGATTCTGATTCTGAATTGTTGTCACTTTCTGAGGAGTCATCATCATCAGAAGAAGAAAAAATAATAACATCAAAAACTGATGAAGAAGTCATTTAAGAGTCTTGTGAAGAGGGGATCTCAATTAGATTTATGGCTGATAAAGCTGCTGCAAACATTGAAAGAAATGAACCAATGGTGAAAAAGAAAGCAAAAAAGAACGATATTGACTGTTATGGCCATATAACTTGGCAAAATGAGCCCTAAGTCAATGGAATGATGCGCCTAGACTACACTGGTTCTTGGACTGCTCCACAAGGATTGGAAAGTGGTGAACCCTTATTTGTCTTTGAGAAATGATTACTGACGAACTTGTTAGTTATATAGTGCTGTAAAAAAACTTATATTTTACAGAAAGTGTTTGTGGAAAGATATACACCTCACGTATACAGATATTAGGATAATTATAAACCGTTCACCATTGCAGACATTTGGCTTTTTCTTGTGACAATGTTGTACCGTACTATTTTGCAAAACTGTGGTGTATATGTATTAGACAGACTTATTGATACTCTGGGTAAATAACTGTATATTTGGTGATCCCTTGACTCCATTGCAATTTCGTATGAAACTGATCTCGGATATTTATGAGAAATATGGAGAAGATTCGATAGTTGTATACAAGGTGGCCGTCTGAGTTTTACCTATAATCCATTCAGAATGGTGGAGCGGCATTTCCCATCACATGTTCTTCATGGTTACGAAGAAAACAAATGCAACACGAAGATGAGTCTTTGTTGAAAACATGATAAACGTTCCGATTCTCGTTTCAAGTGTACCAATGTGAAGTTGGATTGTGCTTTTAACCCTGTTTTGAGAGATACCACACCATGAAAAACTTTTGAATACAAAACACCATAAAGCTTGTAGGATTCTTTGTTTATATTTGCATATTGTGTTTTTACATTATTGTTTCGCGAATGAAAATGTTTGATTTTTCAACGAAAAAACAAAATATGAAAATCCTTGAAATAGCGTAAAATGAATTTTTACACATACAATAGGTCTATAGAACTTTGATGTGGTCTGAGATAAGGTAATTGAACAATATTATACAGCGAAAAAATTTTTTAACAATTTTAGAAAAACTTGAGTTTTACAAGAAATAACCTGATTTTTTTGGTAAGTTAGGTTATCCGAAAGGTATCGTTTAAAGGGTTAATTTTGCGATATTTTTTGTCTTAAAGAATATAATTTTTTTTTTTTTTTTTTTTTTTTTTTTTTTTTTTTCGTGTCCCCCGGACTATTTGTTTCGTTATTTTTTAGTTTTTTTTCTGAAGTCATTGCATCAAGGAAATAAAGGGTTTATATAACCAAGTATTGCCATTTTTAGTCTAAAAAAATTTAATTTCCTAAATTTTTCTCTTTACGTTTTAAAATTTTGTATAAATTTAAGATTTTTTCTGTTAATTTAGGCATATTAGTTATCTTAAGAACTAAAGGGGCACCCACCCATTTATGATCAAAGATTTGATTTTCTTACTTAAGACTTTAGCTTCGATGAAGTTTCATTTTAAGATAAAAAAAGGGATAACATTTCCTGTGCTTGATTTTTTTCAATGTGTTTATATTACCTAAATCTTATTTTGCTGTTCTGCAAAATACTGATTAGAAATATGCTGAGTTGTTTTTGATACTAGTGAAATTTCATGTAAGGTGTACTGCAAGATTATATCTCAGATCCTATTTGAATTCCGTTTGTGAACACTAGTGCAATTGCTATGTTTGTGCTTTCAGCACATAAATTAGTTAGACCAATAGGAATAGGCAAGGAATTACATAGAATGGCTAGTAAAGCAATAACTACAATTTTTAGAATCAAAATATTTAATGTTTAATATTTCAACTTTTTGCAAGGCAACTAATTGTAAGTAGAGTTGGGTAAACTTTAAATTTTCTGCTCACTTATATAAAAAATCAGAACATACATTTGTCATAGAAGTAATCAAAATCACCTTTAAAGAAGGCAAAATTCAGGAAGATCCAATTGTAATACCATCGTATACATTTGGAATCTTGCCTATGGAAGACTATGGAAAATGTTAATGATAATACTGCGTTTGCAGAGGACATCAGGTCTTGCCATGAATAAATGCATAGGTGGGCTTTATTAAGCTGCTTTCTGCACTCCTCCCTCACCTTCTTTTTTCTCCCTTTTCTTCCCCACTCTCTTCCTTCCTCTTTACCTCCTTTTCCTTTCCCATTTTCTTCCCAACCCCTTCCCAGTGCAGCCCACCATGTTTGGGTTGTGCAGAGAAATTTGCTAAACTTCATTCCATGAACAAGAGACAATAAATTAATTTCGATTCTTAACGGTAGCATGCTTTTCTACTGTTGTAAAATTTCATCATGGTTTCTCAAAAAACGATTACAAACAAATGTCGGTAAACAATTTGTTTGTAAATTTCATAACATTGTAGAGCAAATAAAATAAATTAAAAATAGAAAGAATAGTGCACATATTTTTCAGATAATCAAAACATCAGCTGTAAAGTACTTATAATATTCTTCTGCACTGTGTAAACATATTTCCGAGAAATGAGGGGTAATTTTAAATTAAGTAAAGGTAATGGAAATACAAGAAATAAAATACCAATACAATTTAAAATAAACCTGCGGATCGAATATTTTTATATTCAGCCCAGGTACTTAAACGAACGGCTGAAATAAAAAAAAATATATATAAAATTTAATATAAAAGAAATTAAATATAAAATATAAAAAAAATATATATATATATATAAAGCGTGGGAATAGAGGTTTAATCTTTATTTAAGTTAAGTCGTTATTATTTTTTTAAATCTCACATTTGTATCATAAATAACATCACATTTCAAATCGCTTTTAATCCCACTTAGCAAACATATCAGGTCATGAATAATTAATGATTTAGGCTAAATTGAAGTAAACTTTTTAGTTGCTAAGAAAGGAAGTAAATTGTGGACAAAATAAGGGCTTATATAGATTATGTATGAATGTTACGTTGTGATTAAACAGTTATTATTTACGATTTATTCTTGTTTTTTTTTTAAATATTTAATTTGATCTTGTAAATATAATATTGGTTGTATTTTTATATTTGCAAATAATTTAATAAATAAACTTGTGTCATTTTATTCCATTTTGTTGTTTTTATTAATCTGTAATCAATATTTGTTTTTACTACTATAAATACCGTTCAGCAAAATATGTTTAAAATTACTTTAGTCCAAGTAAATGAATCCTGGTGGGCGTGGGTACAGGCAATCGTCTGCCTCTCATGACAAGGCCTGGACATTATAGGACCAGGAACACTAAACAAGCTACTCAGTAAACGGACTGTAACTAGATTATCACATAAAAACGTAAATTATGGCTAAATGTAAAGCAATAGCACATTGCGTGAGTTTAAGTATTTTTAACCCGTCAATCAAATACTACTTATTGATTGCAGGAGAAAGAGAAAATTTTAAATAAAGAAAAATCAAAGTAGAACATGGGTCTTGTCTCGAGATCTCATAAAGACTTCATAAAAATTCAATACAGAAGATAACTGATATAGCCCTTGCAGATTTTGATTTTTTCAGTTCTGAATATTGATTCAGATATAGTTATTTCTTGTATTATTTTAACACACCCGACAGAAAAAATTTTACATTTTAAGTTTTAACCTTTAGTTTTCATCATTTTTTTGTTGAATAAGTTGTTTTGTTTTCATTATTAATATAGTATTGTTGATTTTGAAATATCAGTAGTAAGTAGGTTAGTTGAGTTGTTTCAATCTATTTGCATATTTTGCTTGAAAAATACAATATTTCTTTCAGATATGGTTAAAACCATTCCTCATGTCATAACTAATAATAATAATAATAACTAAATAGCTACACAAGAAAATAAGTTTATCGAGCTATTTTATTTTACTCTAGGGATGGCAAGTTATCGTCATCTAAAAACTGTCCGTACTCACCTGGCTTCCTTAGTGTTACCACTCACACGAAGAAGCCAAGAGAATGTAAAATTTGATAATGGTCTTACGATAGAAGTTTGGGAGAAAATGAAAACTAATGGCTTTGTCGTAAGTGTAATGATTATTATTGAGTTGTTATTGTTATTATAATTGAGGCGTTGAGTCACAATCTTTAACGGTGTGATGCGTCTTCCGTTTTTGTTTGCAATGCGCAAAAATTTTTTTTCGGTTCTGTATAAATTTTTTATGTGTAAGCATTAAATAACTGTAAGGTTAAATGTTCCAGTGATTTATTTTCTTGGACCAGATAATCTATTGGCTTCTCGGTCGATTTGTAAAGGAAAAACACTTATTTTACCTTAAATCAAAAAAAAATTTATTGTAAAATCGAAGGTGAAAATCCTAAGGCTTGGGGAAAATTTTTCATATGATAATTTTTGTCTGGTTTTTGTTTAATTATTTTTTTCTGCATAAATAAATTTTTTTTAAGTAATTCTTATTATTTAATCCCAACCTTCCCTTCCTTCTTCCTCCTCCCTTCTCTCCCCTTCCTCTTCCTCTTCCCTCCACTTTTTAAGACTGCTAACTAGAATTTTATTTTTACCTGTTATATACAAATATCAATTGCTTTAAATTTATTTATTTTGTAGATTATTTATTTTATTTTATTATTATTATTTGTGGTTTAAGTCATAACCTTGAATACATACGCATTAAATATACTTAATAATTAATTTAAATATTAATTTATAATAATTAATTTTAATAATTATTTAATAGGTTTAAATGCAATTATTTTTTATCTTGACTAATAAAATATCAAATCACCTGTTGTATTTTTTTAAAAAACATAAGAAAATGATTTCTTTTTCTTTTTTATTTAAAAGTTCTTTTATATTCCCCATAGCTACAGTAAACAATATTTATTATATAAAATCGGGATTCTTTTCTTGTGGAAATAACTAAATATCATTGATGAAAAAATAAATTCTCCTAAATCACCGTTTCAAAGAAGTCATCAAATTTACAAAAAATGTATCAATAAAAAGAATATTGAAAAGCTTGGTTTTGTGTTTATGTTTTTCTATGTATTTTTTGTCTGGTATTTTTTGAAGCTGTTTTGACCAAAGCAGAGGTATGAATATGCAGAACGAGTTATAATCTTGCATTCTCGTTTACTGCGCTGTAAAAGCATGTTTATTTTACTTGAAGAATAACTTATAGATTGGTGAAAAATCAATGCAATTTTTTTTAATAAAATATAAATATATGTAATTACTTTACCTCCGAAGTGAAAGAGCTTACGGCTCTCGTGGTGCCTTCCTTACATACATAAACAGTTAGCAAATACTAATGTAGGCCAGAAAAGTTTCACGTAGAAACAATTAGCAAATACTGATATAGGTGTGGACAGTTTATGTTCATAAACAATTGGTAATTGTAAATCTACACCCCACTGTCCGCAGCTCTGAGACCCTGATTTTTTTTTATTTAGAAGTCCAACAGCCAGGTTATGCCAATCGATGAAGGCACATAATAGGTGCCCCTAGTTGAAAATATAGAATACCTTAAAACTATGCCACAAAAATGTGTTGGCATATATTGTGGTACACATCGCCAACAGCTAAGTCTTGGTAGAACGCCAACATTGTAGGCTATGTGGTTCAGGGACTAAGGCTGTGACTTTGTTTTGTAGGCTGTGCGATTCTCAAAGCGTTGCTCAAAAATAATTAGATACTGGGAAGTGTGCGAGTGGAAACTTTACCTGTATGTTGTGTGAATTGGTCCAAACATTCATTCGGAGACTTGTTCGGCTAGGATATATTGAGATATATATTCCCATCATGATGAGGAACAAATAATGAATGAATATACCTTCAAGGATGAAGACATCAAGCAAATACTTGCTGAATATGTGGCCCTTATAAAAGTTTCTATAAACAACCTTGATCAACCTATTCCAGAAGCTGTTGAGAGAAGGTTATTGAAGCCTCTCCAGCTTACTGCGTTAATAAAATACATGTTTGATCGGCATATCCCATGGGCTGTTAAAAAAAGTTGTAGAAGCCTCTCCTGGCTTCTGTGTTTAAGCCGCATGTAAAGAAGAAAAAACCCCACCTACGACTTGATCCTGACATATACCACACTTTAGCTTTTGATAACACCCCAGTGCACTATCCAGGGGGGAGCTCCATCAAAAAAGGGAACTTAATTGTCTGGAAATAGATAGAGGAAGGTGTTGATAATCATCGATATCACAAACGAGGGTGAGGTGTATTGGATCTAAGAACAGTAACAAAAAATTTGTCATTGATTGTCGCCATAGCACAAATAGGAGCTTTAAATTGGGCCACTGCCCGGAACAAGAAACACCTAATCAGAGATGGGAGTCACCAAGATAGCACTAAACTCATTCTCATATCTCAATATGTTTTGAAAGTGGAGATCCACAACGCCAATATTTACAAATGAACTACACGTGACACTTTTGGTTCCCAGCCAACAAAAAAGCAGTCCACAGCTTAGGTTGTTCAATTACCCCCGGTGTCATAGGTTTATAACTATGCAACCAGTGAACAATATAGACCCCTAATATTTGATCAACTCATGCACATTATATCGATCCACTTTTGCAATTTAGATACGGAGAGTGGTGGCTCATTTACGTAAACGCAGCCAAGTTATAAGAAACGGCGAAAATATTTGGACATGATATTAAGCCCGATGGCACTATGAAGAAACAGGACTCAACAGAGCCAGTTGGGCCTAAAGGAGATTTAGCACTTTTGGTCCTAAAGGAAAACTGTGAAAGTGTGAACTTGTAGGTGCTTCTGATCCTAAAGGTGTCCCAGGAGAGTGTGGACTTTCCTGTGCTTCTGGTCCTGAAGGAGAACCCGGTGAGCAAGGATCTAGAGAGAAAACATAACTCTTGGACTTGATGAGGGTATTTCTCAAAATAACGATGGCTTATTTCTCTCTCCATTGACACTTATGGGACAGCTCAACTAGTGCCTATAACAGGGCAATATTTATGTACTCTCTGGAGAAATACCGTATTTTGTATATCACCGCCACATATGATGGTTGGAATCGGTTTGCTATGTTCGTCCCTGTGACACTCCCAAAGGAGGGTCACTGGAGAATAAAAATTGAAGGCAAGATGGCTCTGAGTTTTGAGACGAAAGATCCTAAAAAGCCACATCAGTATGTCAAGACCGGTGAGATGATCAAAGGCCAGGAGTGGATTGTCAACCTTATTGAGGGTGTTGATGTTGGTGCTACTGTGATAGGCGTCGTTCTGGGTGACGTTGGGTTGAGCTTCTTAACGACCGTGATTGTAGCACCAGTTGTTTCGGTCATTATCCAGGTGCGGTCTCAAGAGTTTTGACACAAAACTTGCCTCTAGTTGACTACGAATAAAAACTCAAAAATAT
Source organism: Euphysa ruthae (assembly GCA_035046665.1). Classification (NCBI taxonomy): domain Eukaryota; kingdom Metazoa; phylum Cnidaria; class Hydrozoa; order Anthoathecata; family Corymorphidae; genus Euphysa; species Euphysa ruthae. The sequence goes on from JAUZNK010061271.1 coordinate 24,599, forward strand.
GACTAGATCCGTTTCTCGCAGAGAGCAACCTCAATTCAATTGCAGACCTAGTCAGCAAGGTGCTCGAAGATGCCCTCATAAGTCAAAATAAGTTTCATTCAGTTTTAGAAGAAGTTCGAAAATACTGTGCTATGAAGAAGAAAGTATGGCATGGATGTTAAAAAAAAAAGCATAGAGCTTGACGAGGCCACAAAATGTGAATTGGTTGACAGAGGGCACAAAGAAGCCTGCCATTCCTTCATAAAAATACTGGGGGCTGGAAGCTCACTTTTGAGATCAATAGCTTCAACTCACCACCAGCTTATACACAGCCTGTACACCACAATATTAATTGTAATTGATTTCTTATTTAAAGATCGGACTGTCAGCTGTGTTGAACACTTATGGCTCAATATTCAAATGAAGTGAATAATTGTGGCGCGAAATTGATTTAGTTTGATTTTCCATTATGAGTGCTTGTGCCGTTTATAAGTTTTTTCTAGATTTTTTAGTTGTAGTTTTAAATAAATGAAAAACATTTGATAGTGATGAGTTTATTATACAGACTATAGGGCATATATGCGACAATAAAATTCTTATTGAATTCATATCTTTATCTATGATGTGGTAAATTTAAAACTACCACTTAAAACTTAATAGTTTTAAAGCCTTTTTTTTTAAACGAAAACAACCAAGGTCTCGGAACTGCAGACAGTGGGGTGGGGGGGGGGTCTATATTTACAATAACCAATTATATATCTACGTGAAACAGTAGATTTATTTTTGCTAATTATACATCTACTTGAAACTGTCCTTAGGTAGATTTACAATTACTAATTAAATTATTTACGCAAAGAAGGTGGCACGAGACCCGTAAACTCTTACACTTTGGGGGTAAAGCCACAATAGTCCCTGGTGAAGCACCACGGGCAACTATGCTCCTCCCACAACCGGGTATAAAAAACCCCTTATCCACCCCCACACAGGGTTAGCTGCATTTGCTTAGCTGAGTTGGCTCGGTTATATTAGATAGCTTGTTTAGTTTCCTAACAATTTTTATCTTTTATAGTTTAGTTGGTATACAACTTAACTGTTATAGCTTATGGAATAACTTGGGTGACTAAACTCAACTAATATTGGTTAAACAAATTATATGACAAAATTAAATAGTTGACATGATGCAAATGATAAAGCTTAGTTGACACAAGTTAAGTGCATAGCTTAGTTTAAACCATGGCTCAGCTGACATGATTTAGATGATTAAACTTTGCTGGCATAAAGCAACGTAAATTTTTGGAAATGTGGAATTAAAAGAGAATGTGAATTGTTAAAAACTTCTAAAAAAAAAAAAGGGGAAGAAATGATAATAACAAAAATCTAAAATAATGCAATTATATTTCCAAAATAAAATTCTTATTTTCTGCATTCTTTCTTTTGCAAAATTTCTTGCAAAATTTTACTTTGCCTTAAAGTAACAATTTTTATTTTATCAGAATAACAAGCAAAGTTCATATTTTAAATAGGAGTTTCATGTATAAAGCTAAACAAATAACATATTTACTATAATGCAATTATTTAGTATTATTGCCAACACAACGCAAACACAAAATTGTTATTAACCTTTAAAGGTAAATCCTCCAGGAGCAAAACTAATTTGTGTGTAATGGCAGTATTTTTACACAAAAAAAAAAAAAAAAAATTAACAGAAGTTAAATAATAACCAGAACAATTCAAGACCATCTTTTTTTATACAATTATATTTTGTTTGTTAAAATTTATTGGTGAATAATAATATATTATATAATAATAATAATAATAATAATAATAATATATTATATAATAATAATGTTATTATTGGTTTGTATTATTTCATTTCAGAACATTATAATAACTACTAAAGGTAGAGAAATTTGGACATTTCAAATTTACTTAAAAAAAAAAAAACAAGGAAATATTGGCTTTTACAGTTCTTTTATCCAGAACTTTTCTGGGGACATCGTTTTAACTCATATTTATCTGTTGACTTTTTTCAATGTCTCCGGAAGACCCCCCATGGTTGGTGCCTGAGGGGAAATTTTGACATGAAAAAATGGAAAAATGACATCTCCAGATTGACTTAAAGCATATATCCCCATTTACCAATTTGTTAATATCAAAACCAGGAGAATATTTTTAGATATTTTAGAAATTGGAACAGAACAAACATCATTTGAAGAAAAAACGTTCTCATTTTCAGAGCCTTAGAATCCTTAAAAATCTGACTGCTCCCTCTCCATCACAATAAAATTGACTAAGGACTCTTCCCAGTTCAGATGAACATCGCTACCTTCTTGTAAGATTATTTCACCTTCATTTCCATTTGAAAATGAGGTTGAAGGCTATTGCTTTTACTCTGTCAGCCATTTTTTCCAATGTTTTCAAACTGTCTGAGCAGTCAAACCAGGTCTAAATCTACAGAACCGCCAAATTTTTCCGAAACTTGTCCACCATTATTTATTTATATATTTTTATTACATCAAAATGCTAGTCTTTTTAAATTGTCTTGGTGGCACGGAAAGTAAATTACACCATTTTTGTCTTTTCATTTTTTTGGGGACATTTTTTTGGACGACCGTAGCTGCTCTCCCCTATGAAATCGTACCTGGATGCGTCAGTACCATTCTCAACCCGCAGAAATAAAAAGCAGAATCAAAATTTTCTATAATATGAAAGATGAAATGTAAACAAAAGCCTGATGGAATTTTAAGTATAAAATCTAATAAAAGAAGTTGGCTAGTATTTCTTTAAAACCTTCTTGTAATTCCCACTTCATTGGTTATAAATACCAAATAACCTAAAGAAAAGCCTTCCCAATGAACAAATCACAATCTAAAAAGTGATTTTTTCTGCACTTAAAATCAAACCAATGTAAATGTTCAGTTCAAACTTTTAATGATCACATCACAAGAAGCAATTAAAAAATAATGTTATATATGATTTTGTCCTAGCCCTTCCAAAGTCAATGTGTTGTTTTCAAAAACCTATTGCTTAGAATTCACCTTCAACATCATGTAAAATAGTTTATTCAAGTAGTAAAACAGCAACAAATATTTGCTAAGAATTGATCAAGTTTTACCTAGTCTAGTTTAACTAAGAATTGATCAGGTTTTACCTAGTCTAGTAGTAATTTATTTTAATTGTTTATCAATATTAAATTTGAAAATCCTATTGCACCTTTCACTCACATTAAAATAACCGTAAATATTTAGCTGGTAATATTTAATTAAAATATTTACTGACCTTTAATAATTTTTAGAATATAGTTTACACCCTGTTGTCATAACCTTGTTTTTTTTTTTTTTTTTTTTTTTAGAAGGCTACTGAGAAAGAATTAAGACAATACATATATTATGGTGGCATAGAAAAGTCAATCCGAAATGAGGTTTGATTTCTTTTGGTCACACTACTAAAACTTATTGGACTCCCAGCAAGGCCGACAGGAATCTATGAATCCACCAGTCAGTTCATTTGTTTGTTCACTTTTTGTGGATGATTAGGGTAGAAAAAAAGGGGCAATTTTAGATGTTAAAATTTTGCATGAATTTGGAAGGCTTCTTTTGGCTTGTATTGTGGCCTTTCGGAAACTCATTTCCAAATATGATCATTTTTCGGACCAAAAATTTTCTTTTAAATCGTTTATTATATTTTTTTGAAATTTTGTACGAAAAAGAGAACAGTGGATCATCTTGAACGAATAAATTGGCTCAATGTAAAGGACAGATTTGAACAATGCATAAGTGCAAAGTTCTATAATAGAAATTTCCCTGAATACATGTCTGAGGTCTTCAAACTAGTGTAAATAATATCTTAAGAACAAGGAATTCTTATCAAAAACTTGTCAGTCTTTCAGAAAAACTGACCAAGGTCAAAACGTTATTTTTTATAAGGGTTCCTCAATGATATGGAACAATTTAAGAGAATGGACAAAAGCTCGTAGCAGTATTAATACATTCGAACATAATGTGAAGAAGCATTACCTTGCAAAATTAAAACAGAAATACGATTCTGGTTTAATTCGATAGAAATTAAATACGACATATCATGTTATTTTAAATAATCATTATGTTTAAGTATTATATATTTTAACAGACCGCCCCTACCCATCAAGGAACCACAATTAAAATAAACCTTTGGTTTTTCTTTGGCTTATCCCTGCTATCAATACAGGCCCCGTTGTTTACAATATTGTATTTTATTTAAATTTTTATATTTTGTTGTATTTTTATTGATAGTGAATAAATAATTTCTTACTCATTTACTTACTTCTTTTGGCTCATATGGCTCACCTGTTAAAACTGATATTTTTGTATACTAGTTAAAATTTAATGATTAGGAGCTTCATTTCAGTAAATTTTTAGATGATAGTAGAAGAACATTTTTATGAATCATTGTGGGGAGTATCATTATGAGATTGTTTTATGTCAAAAAGAAGTATGTGTCCCTTGAGATGCTTATAACTTTTTTGAAGATAATAAAACACAATTAGTAGTTATCAAAATACTCCCTTACAAACCATGGAACATTAAAGTGGAATGGAATATTTTGTTTGGTCGTTGATGGAATAAGGCCGGTCTTGTTTGTCTGGTACATTATAATAATGTTCAATTAGATGATTATTTAGTTGAATTGACAATTCTAAGGTCGTCTCAAGTATTAAAACATCATTAGTTTTCTTAAATCACTTCTTTATCAAGGGTTTGCACTCCATATTCACAAATAAAAGCAAAAATACAAAAAGTTTTTGATTTAAATTAACATTTGTTTATTTTAGGTGTGGCCTTACTTACTGGGTCATTATTCAATTACAACCAATGGGGAACAAAAGTTAAAGTATGATCGCGAAAATGAACAAAATTACGCAGCTGTACTTGAGGAGTGTAAACTTATTGAAAAGTATTTGCAAGAACAACAATGTGATTTGTTAGCGTTGAATGGATTTGCTAACGGTGAAACATTTTACCAAAATGGTAGTAATAGTGACTCAGCAACGCATATTGATGTAACTATCAATGATGCAACAAGCGATACTTTATCTCTTGATAATAGTTTTACAGACGACGTAGATAGAGCTTTAGATAACTGTGATAATAATGCTGACTCAAATGAATATTCCAAAAACAATGAATTTTCTGTCATTACTAGTTTACTGGAAACGAAAGATAATTTACGTGAGATGGTTGAGAAAGCTTCTAAGAGAGGGCTAGTGCAATGGAAAAAAGTAATCAAGAAAAATGAGAACAGAAAACTTAGTAAAACTAAGGCATTAGATACTTTTGACGGCCTACATAAACAATTTGTACCTCGTGCACCCAGCTTTGATGTGGAATTGGATTGCTCAAGCTGCGGTAAGAAAATAATCGAAAGCAGTACAACGTTATCGGAACATCAAGTAGATGATACTATAAGTTTAGAAAATTTAACATGCTTCTCATGTACTCAAAACTTAAATAGTGATAACATAAATAATGTTATTGTAGAAAATAACTTTAAAACAAGTCCTGTCTCTGTAGTTTACGATCAAACAAACAATATTAGAAAAGATGTTGTTATTATTAATGGTGAAGATGCTCCAATCAAAAATCACTCAATATCATCTTCAGCTGCTAGCAGTTTCTCAGTAATATATTTTAAAATCATGTTATGGTTTTAAGGCGATATTTTCGTTACTGAATCAGAACTTTTTATGAGATTAAATGGTCGAATTGTTCTAAATTCATGCTAATTTGAAGTTTGGGTCCTAAGTTAGGAATTTAGGTCAATAATTTTGGAAAAAAACTAAGCCTTATAGGCACCAAAACTTATTTTTATTTGTAAGAATTATATTATTATTATGTTGTTTATGTTGTTGTAGGTATGAGAAAAGTGTTTTGGTTGGTTGCGGTAGTTTTTAGCATAAAATCTACTAAAAATATAAATTCTACTTTTAATTTCAGTCTTAAAATAGAAGCAAAAAGCCATAACGAAAATTTTATAGATTAAAACATAAAAATCTTCATCAGGTTTACTATTAATGTAATGAAATTATCTAAATGGACTAAAAGTTTTTAATTTGAAATTTCTGACCAAAAGGGTGCACATCATATTGAGCTGTTTTCAATCAATGTGCTTTACAATCTTTAGGAGGATTATTTGAAAGACTTTGCTATGAACATCCACAGAATTGATAAAGATGTTTTGAGATGTGATCGTACAAATCCATATTTTACGTGTGAGAAGAATCTAGAAAAATTAAGAAATATAATGATGAGGTATAAATATATATATATGTATTTTTTTTTTTTTTCCCAAATTCTCAATATGGTAGAGCTATTCAGGCCATTTTTTAACACATGGTCACCTATAATTTTTTTTAATACTGCTATATGTCAGTTTTGTATTAGCATACATGCACAGTGTAGTCATCCAACACATGACAATTTGGTTGCCCCATTTTTGATTTTTTGTGTGAAGTGAGGGAAAATGATGTTTTTGCTGACTCAAAAAATTCAAGCTTAAATTTGTGCCTTAATTTTACTGACCTTGCAGAAAGTTTACTCCTATTATATCTATGTGTGTATATATATATATATAATATATATATATATACATATATATATCCTTATATGTTGATGCATGTAAAGGATAGAAAATAAATGATCTGTTCCAAATTTTCCAGAAAATCCTTGCTGTTTTAGCATTCATGTTTTTCCTGAGATCCGGTTCTCATTTTTTGCAAGTTGTGAGTTAAGCAAACAAAGTCAGATTTTTAAAGAAAATTCTTGTTAGTCTGTTTTTGGGACAACAAGGCAAAAATGCACTGAAAATTTTACTTTTGTTTT
>JAUZNK010061272.1:0-14881 GCA_035046665.1 Euphysa ruthae
ATAAAATCAATAAAAGCAACAAATCAAAAAATATAAAAAATGTAAAGGTCAAAAATGTATTAATATAAATAATTAATATATTAATTATATTTTCTTCTTAAATTATGAACCGGGTCTGTATACAGGTTCAAGCACCTGGTCTTTTTGAGAAGTTTACCTTTCATACATTGTCATTAAAATTCCTTCCCATCAATTTTTTTTTTATCTATGACTATGATATCATTCCTGGTTTACAATAGAAAACTTCCGGTTTTTGAAACTTTGCTATTGCACAGCTGTATTGTAATATTTTAACGGATACAAGGAAACATACCTAGGAATTTATGAAAGATTTTACTCAGAGATAACATGGAAATAAATTTCCGCCAGAGGTAGGAGTCGAACTCGTAACGTTTCGCTCCGGAGTCAAACGTCCTACCACTGTGCCAACTCCGCATATATATGATATATGGGTGTTGGTCTGAATGATATAACTGTTTCAATGAAATGCGCTTAAAAAGTAAAATGAATCTATTTTCGGGATATATTTATTATATATTTATAAAGAAATAAAATTTTAATTTGAATGTTATAATCGGCGGTGTAATCGATACTTTACAAATACGCTCGAATATTTAACTGCAGTAATTAACAAACAAGATTAAAAATTTCTATTACTCTGACATATTTATCGATACTTACATAATATCACGTGACTAACATGCTTGTTGGCATGCGATAAATTTGTGCTCTCTTGATGCTGAATGCGTTTATTTATTTTTTTTTCACATTAACTCGCTTAAAGGACACAACTTGACTGTAAAACTGTTTAACAAATTTCAATCATCTGCCAGAAAAACACTTTTTTTTTTTTAAGTTTTATTAGTTTTCATAAAAATTTATTGGAATATTAAAATAAAATAATCAAGAAAGTTAAGAAAATAGTTTCTCGTCATAACAATAAGAAAGCTTGGTGTTAATTTATGCGCGTGGGTTAATTTATGCGCATGGATTAGTTAAAAAAAAAATCTAAAAAATTTTGTTGCTTTCTCAGCTATTGATATTTCTAAAATAATTAAATTCTTGAATACAAACAAATCTTAAGGACATAATAATCTTTTAATAAGAATGATCCAGTTATGTAGATGTATGTTACTAATCATGTTTTTAAATCTGCGTTTTGATAAAATAACTGATGAAATAGGGCTGTTTGTTGATTGTTTTGATTATAAACTTCTTGTTTTCCTTTTACATGGTGGCCCCAAGTTTTTCTTGGAGAATATAACCACCCATAAAAATATTGGTTCCACAAATACCATGAATAGTTGTGTGACAAACACAACCGAGTCCACTTATGGCATCTAAGCAAATAAGTAATCAGTAGCGACAATGGAAATATTCCAACATCCGGAATATTCTCCAGAAATAAATGTCATTGATACACTACCGATAACTGACGACCGACAACTGTATCAATATCTACAGATGTTATACTGCAAGTACAATGAACCAAACAGTAGAAGACATGGATGTTTCGACTAGAACAAGTATGCAGAAAAACTACCGATGTAGGAAATTCAACTATTTTAGATATACCAGGAATTGATCCAGATTACGTGATACCAAAATCTCCCATGACTTCCCCAACAACAGCACTAAATTCAGCAGAAATATCTACTATAGTATTTAATATATAATATAATATTTAAACAGTGAAAACAAACAAAGTAACAATAACTCAACGGGTGTACCTGATAGTCAAATTCCAAGACCCTTACGACAGAGTAATGAATCGACAGAAGATCAATTAAATGCTCTAACACGACATCTCGATCAATTTTTCCAAAAAGTATTGATCTTTCAGAAAATTGGACTATTTGTTGAATAAAAGTGTCGGTTATATTAAACACATTATAACCATGTCCCAAGCATGGCAATGATTGTATCAATCATGTGAGAAACCAGAAGACATTATTCAAATAACGCACGCTGCAACAGGAGATAGAATAAAAGATCTTCTAATTGTAGAATATAAAATAAGCATGGACGAGTTGATCGAAGGAGACAAAGTGGTAAAAACGCAAATGAACTTAGTGACAGAAACCAAGAATGATTTAGCGTGGCTCACTAATCATCTTAATAAGAATATGAGTGAGTTCGAAGTCAAAGAAAGAAAAATTCTCAACAAGTAATTAGAAAAAAAAACAGCAGTTGGCAAACTAAAAAATTCAGTGTAACCGCGGGAAGAAATTGGTAAATACTTGCAAAAACGAAAAGCTTTTCAAGCATCAGAAAGATCAAACAAAGATTCGGTACTAAAAATGTAAAAATTGCATAAGAATGCAAAAACACTTAAAAAAGAAGCTGAACAAGCCGCAGGATTAGATTTGTATTCCACGCAGACTTTGTCCCTGCCCGAGACATACGGTAGCATAGTACCTAAATCAGAATTTACAGCATAACGTAAAATTTATATCCATTCTGGAGTAATGGATGCACGTTATAGAGGAGAAATTATGGTTCTAATGTTGAATAATAATTCAGGTTTATGAAAAAGGGACGTACTTCCCCGGCCTAAATGTCGAATCAGCATGAAAAACTATCATGCCTGAAAAGATTTCCGCTTGATCTCACCTGAAAACAATATAGCGCCTTAAGTTAGAAATGCATTTAGAAGAAATAAAAACATATGACTTTAATCCGTTGTATGAGGATCTTTACTCGCTTTAATTAACTGCTAATGATTCTGGGGATAATTTTCCATCTTAATTAATTGATTAATTAATCTTAATTAATTGATCGACAATTATTGTCTAGCGGTACACATTAACTTTTTAAAGTAAACTTAACTGGAAGATTCGAGAAGATTGTAGAAGTTTACTCGGTCCGCTTAACAGCGCGTTAACTGAGTAAACCAATCATACAGTTATCGAATACCTGCTAATTTTCGAAGAAACTTACGTTGAAGAAATTAAGATTAGGACTTTCTTAGTCGCAAAAGAAGCTTGAAAGAATGGAACGACTTTCATAATCCATTTTACCTGGAGAAAACTAAAAGAAAACCCAGAAATTAATATCATACTAAAACGCAAGCTACGTCGAACTGTAAAGACCTACACAAGACCATAATATTTACATATATTATATAAGTTAATTTCTTATATAAATACATTAACATATCGTGTACATTTTTCCTGGCTAATTTATATCGTGTACATTTTTCCTGGCTAATTTATATTATTATTATAATTTATATTTCTTTAAATAATTAACCCTTTTAGTTACTTGCACGACGCAAATATGCGACACCCTGTAATAATAATAAACAACAGGTATGAATACTTGAAGAATAAGGTTTGAGACGTTATTATGTTTTAATACTGCGTATTTAAACACAAGCAATTTAATTACTTTTTATTTTGCTTCGCTTTGAAGAAAGAAAACCATGACTTATTATGGACACAATTAACACAAGCCAAAATTAATTGACCTTGGGGTCAAGATTTTACTAAGAAATTTTATCAACTCTTCTAAAAAAACATTTTTGCTGATAATTCAACTTTCTAAGAAAATTTCAAATCGAAATTCCAAATAAAAAAATTTTATCCCTGGATTAATATTTTAAACCTTACGAGGTCGACCCTACCTGGAGTAGACCAATGATTTTCTTTACAAAAGCTCAAATAGGAGCAAACTCCAGGACCAAACCCGTGACCCTTTCTGGAGTTTTAGCCTATGGCTGTTCGTTGTCTCTCACTTTAAACATAAGTACACACTTGAATAGTTTTACACCGAAATTAAGATTACCTATTTTTCAATGTAAACAATTTACGTAAACTACGTAATTTACGTAAGAGCTAAATTAGAAACGAGTGGAGACAGATGAGAAAGGAGTGGAAATAATTGAAACGAATAGGGTAACGAATGGAAACAGTTGCAAACGGATAGGGTAACGAATGGAAACAGTTGCAAACGGATAGGGTAACTTTCTGATATAATTTAGTTTTTCAGAACATCTTGTGCGCTGAATATCATGGTGTTTTCACATGATTAAAAAAATGATAATATAATAAATAAATAAAGATTTGAATATTTATTAAAATTTAACCTTCTTGATCCTCAGTTCAATGTTAATTATCTCTGTAGACCAGAAATTTACTCAAATCTTTAAATAGATTTTTTTTTACTGTTTTCCAACTATTGTCACTCGTTCCCATGTGCTTTCATTTTAGTATCCCGATTTAAAATTGCCTTTGCATATCTTTTAACGCAAATATTTTATCAAGAATACATGTAATATATTTAATATGTATATATGTAAGGAGATTCGAAATAAAAATGCAATCACATGTAATCTCACAATTAGAGTTGAAAAAAAATTAATGTATAAAATGCGTAAAAATAATATTCTAAAAATTTCAAACGTGTCCTTATGATCAGATTGAGGTTAGGTTTGAAATTTACATACGACCACCATTTCAAAGGTGCATGTTCAATCACCTTTTATTCTCTTCTTTACTGATGAAGTAATATCATACGTGCTTTTATACGCTGACACTGTTTAATGACAAGTTTTATTTAAAAAGAAATAATACAGTAATAAAAATTGTTGCTGTTGTCAGCAGATTTCTCGTGGTTTGCTATGGCTTCATGTGATTTAACGTTTAAGTAACTACGTATTTACTTACACCTGGTTTATTATTCAAATAAAATAATTTAATGGTACCACAAAATACCATCACAACAATTGTAATTAAAAATACCGTAATAATCAATAATGATTTTTATTTTATATCTAAGAAACCAAATATATAAAAGAATCAAAAAAAAAAAAAAAAAAAGAGAGAAGCTTTACGCGGAGAAAATATTTAGTGGCTTGTTATTAATTTAAAAAATCAATGTTTTCCTGGGACTTCTTATTTTACCTATGTTTTTTGTTTTACTAAGTTGCGGTAGAAATTTGTATGTAAAATATATTTTTTAAACTATTTCAACGAATTTTACGTAAAAGCTATCTTCAGAAATATATATAAATATAAATATTTTTTTTACTTTTGAAAATGCATGTGGAGAAATTTAACAAAAGATCTTTTATATTTTTAAGTTTTTTGTTTATCGATGATAAAAGAAATATCAACAAATGTTTGTGTAAATGTGAATATATCGAAACACAGAAGAACAAATGAAAAAAAAAAAAAAAGAAAATAGAAAACTGATGAAATGGTAGCTAAGATATTAATGTTATCCCATATTTAGATATACACTGCAGAATTTAAAATAAGTTATTATGAAAAAATACCTCAGTAAAAGCGTGGAAGACATGACGAAAACCAGTTTTCGGGAATCAAGATGGTTTGTTGACATTAGAGATATCAACATTATGAAGAAACTGAAAAGATTACCGAATCGTTCGGTAAAATCAATTTACTAAGCATTTCCAACTTTTTTCGGGAAAATCAATGTGTATTCATTTTCAATGTTTAAAACGTCAATTGGCGTTTCAACATGTAGATTAGAAAGAAACGTTGTCAGGGTTTATGAATTATATAATTTTCCATTGTGGATTTTGAAATGGTTGGTGTGTTACAAATTTCATCTTTGATATTTAAAAAATTTTGGATTGCGTGTTTTAGACTTTTTAAATATTTTAGACTAAACTGAACGCGTTCGTAATTGGGTGTTCAAATATTTAACCGACCATTTTTTGCCATGGAAACTACATAGCTTTAAATGATATTTTTTCAATCGAGAAAAACAAGAAAATATAACATCAAATATTTCAAAACCACTGTGAATAGGGTCATTTTTTGTAATTTGATTGGTTTACTATGTGGACAGTCGCTTTGGACCTGCAACCCCCACCCCCCCTCACCACGTTCGATCAATGTCGACTTCACTGCGTTTGACTGGTATACACATCACTGCATTTCACTGGTGTAGACCTCACTACATTGAAACCGTATGGTTTAAGTTTGGCCAATTTGTTTCAGAATAATAAATGGAAAAACATTTAACTCAATTTTTCTGAGGTTTATTCTACTTATCTTGCGTTTTTAAAACATCCTCCTACTTTTATATATTTAAATTCTTTATCTTTTAGATACAACGCAAGAAAGCTAAGGTAAGGTAAATTTTACTTCATATCTGATATGGCTCATGTATTCCTTGCACAATAGAAAACTTCTGTAAAATACTACCCCACCTTATTCACTAGGCTTCTCCTAAATTCCATTTGTTTTATAAAGCCTCCCTCTAATAGGATAAAACTCATAGTTTCAAATATTTTGTTTATCTTAATCTATTGAGTAATTAGTTAGTTAGTGATCAGTTGGTTTGATAGCTGAAGGAATGTAAATCTTCATAGTGATTTTTATTTCTTTTTATTTTTAAATATTTATCCTAATAATTGTGCAAATACCGTTTCTAACTCTTCAAACGCCTGTAACGTAGCTATACATGTAGCATTTCAGCGCACTATCTGATTTTCACTATTCCAATATTTATATCTTACTTTCTAGAATGCCTAGATGTTTATTTAAAGCACTTCGTAACGTCTCAACGCACAGCCAACTTGAGAATATGGCCGGTTATTTCCCATTTTTTAGCATTTTTCTGACCAGTAATATCCTTCAAAAAATTCATTATTAGCTCCCGGAATTTCTCTAACAATAGCATTCAGGGCATTTCAGCAGTTTAGAAGACGGTCGTAGTTTTTCCTAATGCTACTTCGTCCTGCAAATGCTATGAATGCCGTAGCAAAAAACACATATATTGTACGGAACCTTTTTCACAAATACGTTGTACTAATAAGTCAAGATGATTAAAGTGGCGATTTAAACAACGAATTAATCAAAAGTTAAAAAATATCTTTGGTAATTCTCATGAAAATGTTTTTCTTTGTTGCATATCTATAAAAACAACACGTTTTAGTATTATAAATAAAAATTTTATAACTCATGACATGCGTTTTATCTTTTTAATTAAAAATTTTTTGCTTTAAATCTAATATTGGACGCTTCAAATTCATTAGGTGTAACATTATCACCTGGAGATTCTTGCTTATTTAATTTCTTTGAAATCTACATTCCAATAGTAAAAAAAAATACTCCTTATCACTGTCTGGCGATAGCGATAAGTCAGATATTTCAAACTCGTTTTTCTACCTAAAACTTCTAAGAATTTTTGTAAGCTATAAAATTATTTATATTTAAGATTTTCTTTCTAAATATTGCCATTTGGTTTTTAAAGTGATCTTAAAGTAGGTATTCCTTCTGAATTTGGAAGTTAACATAAAGCCAATAAAAATCTATCATATTTGGCAGTGAAAATCATACTCCTCAGCTATTAATTCTTTAGTATGTATTGCTTGAGGTCGCAGAGTTCTAATCAATGCACTGACAACGGTACATTGATTACTGATTAGGATTCTATTCACAAAGGTATAAATCAAGGCAATGAGCAATTTTTTGAAATATTTCACCACTTGGTATTCTAATTTCATTAATAATAAAATCCATTCACGAGACTTCTATCTATCAAGAGCGTAATTTTAAGCGGTAAATCAACAGTCTACAAGCTGTCAAATGTCGGACTCATATGGACAGCCCCTTAAAACCTTGACTGCATCCTTAAGTTTGACGTCTCTCAAATGGTGAGACAAAATATGTTATAAAAATCTGTAATCAATAAATAAGTTTCCGGTTAATATTCGATTAATAAAATTTTAAACAAGTTTTTATTTAAAAATTAAATTCAAAAACTTAATTGAATTTAAAAATAGTTTCCGATTTACTTCTATCAATACCTTTGTGGTGCAAAATTTTTTGCTGCTTAGATTGACTCCATCCCACCTTTGGGACAGCATTTTGAGTAGAGATGATAAAGGATGCAATGGAAAGATTTTCATCTCAAAATTATATCTAACATTCTTTGGTGAATTCCTTGAGATCCGGGTTATTGAAAAAGAGGTCACATAATGTGACATACCCGGCTATATTACCCAGTTGGCCTCGTTCAATGTTTATTTTAAACTTTTTAAAATCTTTTAACGTTTATCTTGTTTAAATATTTCCATTCTCTATGGTTTGTTCTTTGGTGTGGCGTGCATTTTTTAATTCTTTAGAAAGTTTATTTAAAAATCTTTAGAGCTCTTTAACCTTTATGATTAACTCAGAAGCTGCTCCAATAACCATGCTCAAATCTTTAGAGTACCACAATGCTTATATATTTATTTTCAACTATATAGAATGCAGCAACGTTTGTTGAAAGACTGCATTATTACAACTCGCTAGCATTTGACAACAACGACCATCAGTATGATCAATACATAGATAAGTGTTATTTTCTTGAGTCTACGTGGTCTGATGTAGTTGCAGACCATTTTTATCTCACAAAAAAAACAAGACTTCAGCAGCAAACTATGTGGGAGTTTTTAACAACTGAGAGAAATTATATACTAAAACTCAGAGTGGTAGTGCAGGTAAGAACTTCTTTTACAACGCTTGATTCGAATTTTTGACGATGCAGTTTCTTTATAAGTCACCAAAGTCATTTCCCAATTTCCAAGATCTTATTGCCATCATTTTTACTCAAAGTTTATCAAGAGTTGCGAATTCCGTTAAAAGTTAAGCTTAGATAAGATAATCAAATCATATCTATTAATTTAAACAACCTAAAACATTTTGTGAGCTAAATATTTATTTTTGCTTTAGCGTCGCGAAACAACTGTTCCAGTCTTTATACAAGGCATAATATAATTTCCTTGAGCTTTTATAGATCTTGGTGGACTTAAAAATGCGGGAATTAAATTCTAATTCATGCAATCCTACAAGACACTTTATCATATGATGTTACCAAAGTATAAATTCAAAATTTAGAATGATTTATAAGTTGTTTTTCTAAATTGTTTTTAGTTGATCGGTTTTTTAATTAAATTTTTCGTATATTTTACCGGCTTAACGATATTTTATTCTATTAATATTATTGTTATTGTTATTATTATTCAGTTATTTTATTTGTATTAATTTATTTATATTAATATTAGTTGATTTTTCAGCTGTTTCTGCACTTTTATGAGGTTAAACTATTCCTTTCCTTTGCTAATTGTTTAGGTGTTCCAGCACATGATGAAAGTTGTGCAGAGCGAAGGTGATTTAATAAACATCAGTCAAAAAAGTCTATTTGTAAACATCAATGAGGTTTTACTGGCGAACGATGCATTCTGGTCGAAAAGTTTAAGGCACGTGATCAGTAAAACGAGAGAGAACAAACAGCCTATCAAAGCTACCACCTTGTTATCAGCATTTATGGAGGTAAGACTAATATTTTTGCCAGCTTCATTTAATGAAAAAGAAAAACTCAATATTGCATCCTCAGGCATTATATGTCTTAACGGTGCGCTCTTCATCTATTTCTAAAAAGAAGTAGATCTTCGTCATACCATAAAATTTTTTTGTATAAGAATACAGGTCATTTTGCTTAGATCTAGTCCCAGGCACGAAAGCCTACTTGAAAAATTTACAAGTTCGCTCTCGTACCAAGTTGGCACCTTGAATAATTTTCAAGTACGTTATTCTTTCATGATGGCACGATTGCGTACTTGAAAATGATTTAAGTGCAATGTCGTGCCAACTTGGCAGGACAGTGCACTTATAAATTTTTAAAGTACGCAATCGTGCCAAGAACCATATCTAAGCAAAATGATCCAAGAATACTTTGGTAGTAAGACGCAATTCGTGTATTCCTGCTGTTCAGTATATTATAATACTGTTTCGTGTGTAATATGTAATATTCATTCCTGATTTCGTCCGTATTATTCATGCATGGCTTGGTGACAGACCATGAGTTCTCAATCAATCTTAATCTCCTATGATAAGATATACTAAATAAATGGTTTTAATGAAATTGACAAGCGAAGACAATATATCTCACCGGATAACTATTTATACAATAAGATGTATAGTATTTGGCCAAAGGGTTAGGTACTACTATTTCCAATCTGTCAGCTGTTTGTGATTACTATTTTTTCCTCTTTTTTTTTCTTTTTTGTGAAAGTTTATGGCAAATTTACAAATTAGTACTTAGAGCAACAATATTAAAACATCCTCAGAGCTCGTTGGTATATTATACAAAGCTGGAATCTTAATGTTTACTAGCAGTAAACATTAATATGTTATGGTCTGTATTTCTACATTATCTAACTACCGTGAAAGTTTTCATGAAATTCAATTTTATACAATGAAGGAAATGAATTTATTATTGTAAAAAGGATTGGTTTTATAAAAATTAAATAAAGTTTAATAAAACAAAGTTTAATAACTTCGACGCGGTTCACCACTTTCGATACAATCTTAATTATATCAGTCGACCTATATATATTGTCATATTGTCAAAATATTGTCAACAAAACTTTGTCTGGAAAACATTGTCTGGAAAAAAAGTAGTTGGATTGGTTATCTAGAATACAAAGCAGATTTTCTTATGTGGAATAAAATGTTTTTTTATTTCTCTTGATTCAAGTTTTACTGAAATTAGCTCAATTCGTATCTGTTTTAAAAGTTTGTAAGAATTTTACCATTATTTAGGTAATTTTTTTTTGTATCATTTTAATTATTTAAATGTTTATTTTTTTTTCTTAATTATCGCAAACCCTGGTTTACATCATCTGAGTAAATATTATCTTAAATAACTTTTAAAATCAATATTTACTTCATGCGTAAATTTTTACTGAGAAATAATTCAACTTATTATTTGAGTTTGGCATTGCGTAATCATGTAGGGAAAATACTTTTCTTGAATAATAACAACTAAAAATTTTTTGGATTTCAACTCGGTCAAATTGTATTGAAAAAGAAATTATAATGCCATGAGTTTAAATAACATTTCGTGAGACAAACTGCTCCCTTCTTCTGGTGATTTACAATGGTTGGTTGAAAATGTTTATATAGTTCGGAAGAAGCTCGAAATTTCGGAAATGACATAAATGCAGTGATTGAAATGAATCACCGTAATTGTATGGACACTATGTTGATTTAAGAGTCGACGTAGGGTTTTGTTGAGTGTGGAAATATATGGTAGATTTGAGTTAATGATTTGAATTAATAGTTAACGAACGGGTTTAGACAGTCTTATTGACCTTGTAATGTAATTTGTTGATGAACCGTCGTGGAGAGTTGTTGACGAAAAGGGCAGTTGTGATGTAATCGTTTTCTGCATCAAAGTCACATCGATCTGTAATGATTTCCTTGGCACAAGAGAAGAGAGAGTTGATGACGCTTTCTTCGATAATATTTGAATGGTCCAAGTTGAAAGTTAGTTATTGAGCAGCGTTCAGGGTTTACGTTGGACAGTAAAGGAGGGAGATTTATTCTGATGAAAAAGTATGCTTTAAAATAAGTAAATTTTGTTTTCATACATTCAATATTAAATTTTTCAAAAAAAGCATTCTTGAAATAACCTTGTTATTAGAAGCACGATTTTTTTTTTTTATAAAAATATCTTTTTTTATTTATC
The DNA here is from genome assembly GCA_035046665.1 of Euphysa ruthae. Classification (NCBI taxonomy): domain Eukaryota; kingdom Metazoa; phylum Cnidaria; class Hydrozoa; order Anthoathecata; family Corymorphidae; genus Euphysa; species Euphysa ruthae. Next base: position 11,491 of record JAUZNK010061272.1, read on the forward strand.
CACTCATGATTTTATGAGTGTCCAATCATCAAAACACTTGAGAAGGGCGTGATATAATCCGTAATGATCTAATTCACACCCTTTAATGTTTATTGGAAAAACGTTGTTTTAGTTTTGCAGTATGTAAAAATTTTTTATCGTAATTTTTTTGGCTATTTATATTTTATTATGTGTGGCGCGTTATCTTGAAAAATAACATATTTAGATAATTTAATAAAGCGAAAGAGTTTATTTTAGGCCCTTGGCATTAACATCGATAACATCTTACCTACGCTTAGCAGCATATTTTTTATGTTATTTTAGGCGTAAAAATAAGCAGAAAATGGCCTAACTTATGATTGGTACATCAAACCTCCATGAAGATTTGAGATAATTTTTCTAATTATAAAAGAGCTTTAATCGATGCTGTGCTTTGCATCACCATAAAGAAGAAAAATCAGTTTGGTATTAATAAATTCCCCATTATTTCTAAGATATTATCAAAGAAGGTAATTCTTTGATATTAGTTTTACAGCGCAAGAGGGAAAGTTTTGTCGCTCTTGTTTCAAAAGTCCACAGTTACAGAAAGGATCAGCAAACTTACGCCTATATTAATGTTTTTTTTTAAATGAATAAAATTAGTTATAAACAAATCAATCAATCAATAATAATTTTTTTTCCAAAACAATCTGACATAAAAAAAAAATGTTATATTATACTTATAAATTATTTTACAAAAAAAAAAAAAAAAAATTAATAATATTATTAATAATAAATTATTAATATAATTATAAAAATTATTTTTAAAAGATAGTTGAATTGGATGGAGCCACTCATACAGAAAAACTAGTCAAAGGAGTGACACCAAATTATAGCTCATTGACAAAATTCTCTGAAGTTCATGCAAAAAAAGTGTCAATACAAATAACCAGACAAAATGAAAGGAGAGAAAAAAACAGAAAAAAAGAGAATTTGTTAGAAAAAAAATAATAACAAAGATTAAGGATTAAATAGATACTTTAATGACAATTTTTTTTGAATTGATACCGTTCTAAATGTAGGAATTATTAAAATTTCGGCTTTATTTACAAAAGAAACAAGAGATTCATTCCAATTACGGATGGATTAATAATAGATGGAATATTTAACCATATTTTCGCGTTTTATGTGATGGAAAATATAGTTTCCCGTTATCAAATTTTCTTTTTAAATGGTTATGAGTTTTTCAAGTTTCAGTAAATAAATTGGAAGATTTTTGTTGATAGAACACGAAAAGTTATTTTTACCGTAGAAGAAAATATGTGAACATTTAGTTCTTTAAATGATTCCAAGGCATCAGATCTAAAGGGTTGAAAATTTATAATACGAATAGATTGATGTTGAATTGAAAGTATTTTATTTGTATAATAATTTCCTGTTTGCCTCCAGATTTGACAGCAGTAATTCAAGTGAGAAGAGAAAATAGAGTAGATATTTAGGAGAGTAGGTTTATCAAGAATTTTACAGTACATACTATTAGATCTAGCTTTTTTTGAAGTTAATCTATGTGAAATTTCCATGAAATATTAGATTCAATTAAAAATTCAACAGGAAAAATGACCAGTATTAGAAGCCTCCCTGATTTTTTCAGTTATACTTATAAGAGCATGAGAGGTTGTCTGTTTAAATCGAAGGTCAAATTGAAGTTCTGTCAAGCAGTTAAAACTGTTTAGGAAAGAATACAATCTGGAATACATCAGCTTATCAAGAAGTTGGCTAATGTTGGATAAAAGTGAGATTGATCTGTAGTTATTGCATAAAAAATTTAGATACTTTTTTGTGTAAGGGCGGAACAGAAGAGCTTTCCAGAATTTTTGGAAAGGTACAAATTTCGAAGGAGATGTTTAGCAAGAATGTCCATTCATTATTGAAAGCTTTAAATATACACGTTGTTGTACTATTAGGTCCGCATGCTTTTCAAGGTTTCAAATTTGAGATGAGTGAGGAAATTCCAAGTCGACCCTGGGAAAATAAGTGAACCATGAAAATTTGGATGTTTGAGATAACTATGAAATTTTGTATAAGAAGAGTGAATGCTTTAAGTTTTTGAGCAACGGAGGTGAAGAAGTATAAAAATTAAACAAGCAAGCAAGCAAGTTAATAGGTATATACTACATTAAAGTTTTACCACAGATTAATCTATAATATTTTGAACAATACAACCTTTGGCACGAATAAATTTTAAAAAAGAAACTTTTTAGATAAAGACGGATAATAGATAGAACCTATATTGTTACAATCCTTGATAGTATATGGAAAAAGGTTTTCAAGAATAGAAGGATGCAGATTAAATATATTTCTACGTGCTGTGATTCTAGAATGGATGTAGCCAGTTAAAAAGTTTTATAAATACTTAGGAGCCTGACTATAAATTTATGAAAGAAAGACAACCGACGAAACCCATAGCTTGTTTTTTTATCTAAAATATCTACATAAAAATTATAAAAAATTCATAAAAATCAAAATACATACAAATTCAAACTTTCGACGGCTTTACTGAAGAACAACTTACAATAAAATTCAAAGTTTAACGCTCATTTAGTTTAGGAAGATATTCAACCCATACATCGAGTTCTCATTATACCAAGACGCTGCACTGCAGTATCTTAGAGATTTAACGGACTCTGAAAACAAGAAGAACGAAAAACATAAACATTTTAGAGAATATCTTGCGGTAGGTTATTTAAACTTTTTATATATTTATTCATGTATTTATTAACTGTATTTCATACTTATTTAGACTGAAATTTTTCTTGATCTAGACTCTTTGATTTAATGTAGTTACACACTAAATAAAGAATATTATTTTAGCTATCATTATGGATTGTTTTCGTGCATTGCTTCTTTAATCGCTCTAAAAAAATATGAAAGTATTTTTCTTTTTCTTAACAAATTCATTCAAACTACGCTTTGATTGTGATCTATATCGTTCGACTACATGTAACAATTATATAACGCAGAGTTCCTTTTTTCCTGAGAGTAAATTATTATAATTATTAAATTATTATAAATTTATTATATTTTTCTTATCCGTTATTTGCTTCCAAACAAAAAAGGTTACCCTGCTTGACGCTGAAAAAGGGTTATTTTATGTGATACTTTGAGACCGATTTTTAAAATTAAAAGCTGCTTACTGCCGTTACTCACATGCTTAATTTATTATATAATCTAATTTATGTTAGTTTATGCATATTAGTTTAATTATGTACATAATTTATTATATAGTGGTGTGAGACTTTACCACAGTGTGGACGGTTCAAACTTAGAGACTTACTAACTGAGCCGATGCAGCGTTTGACTAGATATCCATTGCTGTTAAAAAAAATCAGAAAAGAAAGCGAAGATGAAGATGAAAAGAAAGAAATCGCTGTTC
>JAUZNK010061283.1:0-14878 GCA_035046665.1 Euphysa ruthae
GTACAGCCATTTAATCAAGTGCTATATTTTATTGAAAGATATTAAAAACGCAGTTTTTTATAATTACAAGTTTTCGATATGTTTCATATCTTCTTCAGGCATGACATAATTCTGGCTTGTATACTAATTAAAATCCTTCAAGAAAAATTAAAATTCTATTGGTTAAAAATACCCGCGGTTTATTAGCTTGCAAAATATTACAAATGTTTGACTACTAAAAATAATTACAATTACGAAAATATTAGTTAAAAATTACGTAGTAATATATTCTCGTTGCTAAGCAACAGAATGACAACAACCAAACTAAAATTTAAATTTAAAAAATTTTCGCTGACAGTACATTTATAAATAGATTGTTATTTCCCCCATTGGTCAACCATCATATTAACATTTATTTATATTAACACTTTTATGATAATAAATTCATGATCGAAATAATAAACACACCTATGAAAAACACATGATTAAGTTGGAATTTGAATAATAAACAGGTGCAAATTTCACTTGCCAAAAAGGGTTTTTCTCAGGAAGTCGGGTGCTTACACAAGAAGGGAATTTATAAAAGAAAGGCGCTTAAACAAAGGGGTGCTTATCAAAGAGAGGCTTTTATCAGATATAACGCAAATAAGAGAGGTGCTTTTCCAGAAAAGAAAGGGCGTGTTTTTCATTAACTTAAAGGTATATTATATTTTTCAATGGTATTTGGTGGTCACATCGAAAAATAATTGATAAAAGCTTTCTCAATAGTTCAAAGTCAAAGTTATTTTTGAATAAATATGGAAACAACCATAGCATTTAATTTGATTCTAGTATGAGCATTGGCTGATGAGTTTAAGAATAATTATTAAACTCATTAATGTAACGAAATGTTAATGTAACGAAATGTTAATGTAACGAAATGTTAATGTAACGAAATGTTAATGTAACGAAATTTTAAAGTAACGAAATATTAATGTCAACAAAACTTCTCCTCAGTTTCTTCCAGTATCACCGGTGTTGATCTGTTATTAGTTTCTTACAATACAAGACAGAGAAAACCTGCTAATATTAGTATTCCATCTATAATCGCAAATGATAAATCTTTGAAAAACTTCTTAATATTTAACGACATCCAAGGAGCAGCAGCAAAACCAAGAATACTTGACATTGACATCACTCCCATTGCTTGAGACCTGAATTATGTAGAGTTATAAACGAGTTAACTTATCGTTTGAATTATCTTTTGAATGCGGTGGATTAATTGGATTAAAATTCCCCGGGATTATTTTGCCTAATTTACGGCAACGAAAAAGTCTTGCAAAATCGACGGTTTTAACAAACATGTTAACTTCCAGCAATATATTTTTCCAACTAAAAATCATAAACAGCTACGATAGCGATAATTCAAAATATTCATCACAAATAAATTTATCAGATTTATGGTCAAAACATGAATGAATCATTGGTGACTCAAGGAAATTTTTTAATTTTTTAAGTTTTTTAAATAGATATTGCTGTTTATTGTTTAAGTAGAAGGAAAAAATAATATTAAAGTTAATTTTTATCCACTTCTTCATTTTTACGTACACTGTAAAAACTTTTAATTCACTAAGACGTCTTAACTAAAAACAAAAGAAAAACCACCTTATGGACGCTGGGAACAGTTCTGCAGACAAAACATAGAGTCCATTATAAGGTACAGTCACAAAAACCTTCCAATGACACCTATTGCAACACGAATCCAAATTATATCTAGAGATAAAAAATTATAAAGCATTCTTTATGTTTTTAACTACATCCTCAGTGACGCTTGAGAATTCAAATTCCTTAGAAATGTTCATTTGGCCATCTGGCCATCACTTTCTTTTTAAAAATCTATTATTTTCAGAAATTTGCAGACAAATGAATTTTTCTGACAAGATTATGAGCAAAATAAAGCAAAAATAATTAGCAAATTGTATTTGATACTTATTTTCATAAATTTTTTTTTTTCTATAAAATTTTTTTTTTTTTTAATTTTAAGGTCATGCCAGTGAAACTTCTCTTTATTACAAAACAACAACCAGAAAATGCCGAGTTTTTGAGAGAGTTGTTTACGACAATAAGAAAATTTTCTCCTAAATCGATTTCCAAAATAAGATATAAAACAAAACCATGGATGATTATTTAATAACTCCCATACCACAAAACATGACAACAATTTGATAAATGCCGTACTATAACATCATAGTTATAAAAACATTTTTATTATCTTAAGAACTAGTTTAGGAGTTAAATTAAGTTGCAGTATGAGGCAATTCCAGAATTATTTAATTATAGTATGAACTATTGTTGGATTGTGCAATAGACAATTTATAAACTGTGTTATAAACCACTTCGTGAGAATAAAAAAATTTTCAGATTCATCAGAAAGTAGTATGAATTATTTTGAGGTTATCAAGTTTATATTGTGAAGCATTTTAACGAAATTCAGATTTATCAAACAATTATCATTAGGTAATTATCAGTTATCTAATAATTTTCATGATGTGTTATGGGAGTTACCAAATAATCATCATGATGTGTTATGGGAGTTACAAATTATCGTGTTGTGGTATGAGTGATATAAAACAATTAGCATGATGTGTCACGGGAGTTATCAAAAAACCAGCGTGATATGTTATGGGAGTTTTAAAAAAATTATCATGATGTGGTATGATAGTTATAAAATAATTATCATATATATGTTATACCATCATAATTGAGCCTGCCTCTACATTTGGCGTGCTTGTCTTTATATTAGGCGCGTAATCAAAATTCAGCGCTACAACTAGATTACACGCGCTGAATTACACGATTACACGATTAACTAGATTACATTATCTATCCAAAGTTATAAGTAGCAATTACAATCCTGAACCTCGTCTAAAAATAGCTTATGAATTTAAAAGCGAAAAATAAACCACAAAAGCTTGTTTAATTCTGAATTTATTCACTGAGTGATATTCTATTTTTTTTATAGAAAGATTGATATATTTTAAATAAAAATTTGTGGTAAAAGTAAGCCATTACTAATACCTACTTGTATACGAAATTTCAGAGCATTGAGGAGGCAAAATATCTTGGAATTATTATCCACAAAAACTTTCATGGAAATCTCATGTAGTTGCATCGTTAAAAAAGCCAGAGAAAATTCTTCCAGGGATACTTGTGTACCTATCTATAGACGCGAAATCAAAATTCAATGTTTTATGACCGACATCAAATCAGTCGTTGAATACGCGTCACCAGTTTGGAAATCGATCGGTCAACGCAACAGATATCTTCGCTGTAAATTGGTAATGGTACAACGCAAAGCAACACGTTTTAAAATTCTCAGACTAAAGCCATTCCAGCAGATCCCACAAGAATGATTTTGTAGTTACGTTGGTTATAACCGCTTGACCAACGCGACAGTCCACTTCATGCAAAAGTATGTAAACGGCCAAATCAATATACATATATATATATATATATGTATATAATATATAGTTATATATGTATATAAATTTTGTTTTGATTTCATTACCACTGGTTCTTTAAAAAGAGAATTAGGTGCCTGAAAAATTAAAGTCAAGCTGAGTTTTATAGCACGCGAAAAACAATGGCCAAAAATTGGAAGCACGTCAATATTATAGGCGCACAGGCAAGCCGATTTTTCTTGCCACGCCAAAAATCATAGCACGCAGGCGCGTTAATTTACAATGATACGCAGGCACGTCCAATCTGAAGGCACGCAGGCACGCCATTTACTCGACTCAAAAGGGTAAGATAATAAACTTATGTCTAGTTGCATCAAATAGCAACAACATAAGTTTAAAGTGAACCCTGCAGCACAGATTTTATGTTTCAGTGTTGCTTAAGCCATTAAATTTTGTGAATAAATTCTCAAAGTTGAGACTTTCAAAAACTATACTGACATATTAAAGTTCGTTTGCATATTTGTAAACCTGCTTGATATTCTCAAATCAAGAAACTCCTATGCCAATGAATGCCAGTCTTTGTTGTGAAGAAAAAGAAACCTGGTATGTTAAAATATTAAGACTGCCATAAAGAATTATTTAATCGCCATTGTTTTTTTAGTTATTTGGTTTTTGTTCTGTCACAAAAATTGTAAAAGCAAAAAGTAGATATACTTTATGTTTTAATGAAATAAAAGCTGATAAAAAAACGTGGCGGAGATAGAAAAAAAGAGTGCGTCAAGAACAATATTTCCATTGTGGTCACTTTGCGCAACATCACAAAAACAGGAAAAAAAAATTGAAAACAGGATAAAAATTCCTCTGAATATGAATGGAAATTCTTTAAGAGGAGTAAACTATAACGGATTTGGTAAAGATCTGCTAGAATTAAATTTAGCATCTGACAAAATGGAAAATAGGTATATTATAGTCTACAAATATTAGGTCTTCGTATTATATTCAAGCAGTTAAGAAATTTTTCCTTAATTTTATGTTTAAATTGGTTGTACTTTCTTATTTTTAAATTTCACCAGGAAGATTGTTCCATATAAAAGTACTTTTTAAGGGAAATAATTTTCTCCTACGGTTGATCATCTAAAGAATATGTCCAGTCTTAAATGTCTTCTGTTTTCAGAAACGATAATTCAAACTGGGTTTATTGCAAAATTTAAATGCATGTGTTAGTGCATTGACTCCCCCTCATATCAACAGGCAACCAGTTTATATCTCTATACTGTGCAGTACTTATGTGGGTGTGGTTATCCAGTATAGAAATCTAAGTTTAGAAGTAATTTTACTTAGAAAATAACGAAATATTCCCTCTCCACTTAAGGTTTGATCTAATATGTACACAAAATATTTGAACGAGGTATTTTGTTTAATGTTTGTGCCTCTATAATTTAAATTCAATGGATTAATTAACTAATCAATTCAATTCAATGGGTCTATTTTCCCAACTTTCGATAAAAAATAATACACATAATACATTTAGCCTTAGCACATAATACATTTAGCCTTAGCACATAATTTTATTCATATAATGTATGAACCAAACCTCAACTTAAACTATTCCTGAAATATATTATTCACATACTAGATTACGTTATGAAACACGTTGTTAAATTTAAATATTTATTAATTTTTTAAATCAAAATGATTTTTATTTTACAGTCAGTTTGTGTTCACACAAACAAATTTTAAATCCTATGTAGTAGATTAATTAGTTTTAGGTTCGATCCCTGGTTACACCAAAAGAAGATGAAAAAGATAGTGGACGCTTTTTTTGCTTAAGTCTGGCACAAGATTTTGAAGATCTACCACCTAAAATAATTTACAAATGTATATTTACTTTGACTAGAGGAAATAACATAATTTGGTTAAAAGGTATATTCTGTTTTGTTTATCTTTTGTCAAAGCATGGCTTACCTTAACTATAGACGGCCGGATAGTTAGAAGGGCAATTTTATTTATAAGAAAGAAATATAAAATAAATTTAAAAATAGTTTGATTAATATTATGTAATATTATAATAATAATATTTTAGTTATTAGATCAGTGAGTTGTTTAAATTTAGTACAATACATCTTCTGATCTTTTAATTTAAAGCAGGTGTTTGCAATTATATTGAGCATTGCTTTTACAAAAATAAACGATTTCTCAAACATATTTTTATAAGAAGAAGGTTGGGTTGGTTGATAAATGGTATTACCAAAATTATGATGAGTAATTTGTTTTATGGGTTTGGAAAGACATTTTTATATATAAAACTATGAAGGTAACCATCTTCACCTCTAACAAGAGTATAATATCGCGTATCGATACATCGTAGATCCCCGATAAAGAGGATTTTTCAACGCGATGAAATGACTGAATTTAAAACTAATGACTAAATACAAGATTTTGATTCATTTAGTTCAGTAATTTGCCTATCAGAATACAGTTTCTCGCATTTCAATGACCAGGTTTTGTTTTACAAACTTATTTATGATGGCGTTTCAGTGCCAGAAATTAAGGATGTTATTAAAATTTATGCATAAAAGACCAAAGTGAAATTGCATTTCCAATTCTTGAATAATTTTTGCAATGAGATCGATGTTTTAACAGCTTTAATTGCTCTTAAAGAAGAAGGAAAAATTTCATCTGATGTTATTCTAATCTTTGACGAAATGTATATACAAAAATGTGACGAATTTTCTGGGAATAAATTACTGGGAAGTGATAAAGATGGTGAAAGACGATTTGGACAATACAGACAGGGGAGTGGTGGTCGGTTTTTTTGTGTCGCTAAAAGATGTTATACAATCAGAGAGAATAATAAAAACAAAACGCATTTTGAGAAAAGATATTGATGTAAAAAATGTGTTAGAGGCACGAGCTGATGACAAACAAGAGTTAGATAATTTAATCATTAACCTGAGCATGCCTCATGACGAAGTGGAAGATTTGAAACTATCTGATGACAGTAGAGAAATAGTAGTCTATATTGCTGGATTTATTGCAAAAAGTTGTTGGAGGTTTCAAGTGATGTTTGTTGTGATTTTATTTCTTCGAAAAAGTTTGTTGAAAGCAACCAGGATTTTGATTATGTTTTACACTGTTTTACGAGGTGAATTAAAAATCCCGTCTTTAGTAGATTATGTATTTCAGGGGTTTGCGTTGATTTAATTTTGCTTTGAGGAGATTTTAAAATTTGAGAATTGCTGTTATTCATTTCCTTGAAACATTCCTCGACGCTGAAAGTTTCATTTTTGATGTTCAGTTAAAGAAAAGGAAATATGTAAACAAACAGAACAATGTATCTAAACAGCAGCAGGAAATTATCAGCCTGACAAAGAAATATGCGAGGGACTTGCAAAGTTCAAAAAGCCTCAGCGCCTCAAAGAATAAACCTCTTTATTAATAAAAAAATAAATTTATTTGAAAGTTAGAATTTTTTGTTAATAATTTTTATCATTTGAAACAAAATTATTGCTAAATGTGTATTTAGGTTTCTGTTTCAGACCTATTATTTCCTGACAAGTTTGTTCTCTTTATTAAAAAAAATGTTCAATGATATTAGATAAACATATGTGTTTAATTGAATCTCAATAAGTTTGGTTTTAAATTTTAAAATTATCCTGCTAAATGTTTTCAACGTTTATTATATTAATTTCACGCATTGACAAATACAAATATTAGCCAAAGGGAAACCTTGAATGTTTATAAAAAATCAGCCTTCTATTTTTTTGCTGAAAAAGGCAAACTATCCGGCCGTCTAAAGTTAAAGTAGGCCATAGTCAAAGTTATTCTATACACTAGTAGCGTAATCAACTTGCCAGGGAACTTGTCCATTGCCTTCAGAGAAAAAATCTGTAAAATTTTCTCTCACGGTTTTCGTATCTTTGGAGTAAATCTTTTAAAGCCGAGAATAGCATGTAGTGGTTGCATTCCATGTGAAGTTTCTTCAATGTCATGTCATGTACCAAATCGTGTCCCCAAAGGAGCGCCAGTGCCCATCATTTCAGGAGGGTGATAATCACATGAAGACTCGAATTCCTTTCCATTCAGTAATTATTAAATTTAACACAGACACTTTTGTAACATTAATCACCACTTCTTTGCAATATTAGGTCTTAACTGGTTCCCGTTTTTCCGAAGATTTAACAATATGCGGAGCAACTTTAAAACGAAGGTTTTCATGCTGCCTTTTGATTCATTCGAAAATACTGAAAGAAGAGAAAATGATCTTCATATCATTACCTTTCTCTTTTCTTAAATGGTAAATATTACGAACCCTAATCTTATTTTTAATAAAATTTCTTAATAAAATTATTTTTGTTTTACTTATTCTTGCCACTTTTGTTGTTTTTCTTGCTTTTCTCTTATAAGAAAATGTGCGCCAAGCATATAACAGATTTTAAGAAGAACTGAAAAGTGTCCTGAAAGAATCAATGAACAGAATTGGGAAAAAGATTTCTCGGGGTATGATTAATAATGAAGACATATCCTGTCCTTCAGTCGCAGAAATATCGCAACGTTGAAGTGCTTTACTTATATTGTCCGCTTGTTTTAATAGACATTACACACCCCCAAATCCTTGCTTTCATCTCAGTATATTTAACGTAGTGTATCGACCAACATCAAAGCTCCATTAAATCTTAGTATTTTTCCAAAAACGATTCGAGAGCATCTCCTTGCACAGTCCACATTGTTACACAAAAATTATGCACTACTTTGAATTGTTTTCTGTTGAGTCTCTCATGGCATCTCGATGCTATGAGAGTTTCTTTGGTGTTTCTTTTTGGTGATTTTTTGGCAATCTCGCATATTTCATTTCGGATATTTGAATTGCGAAAAAAACTTCTTACTGTAAATGTGAAAATATTTTATTTCACTATTACTTATAAATATAAATTCTTCAGTTTTTTGGTAAAATCCATCTCTCCATTGCCCTAATGATTTATAAACATGTCATAAATGTGTATCGAATGCCAGTCTCACTAAAAATAAAATGCCAGTCTCACTAAAAATAAAACTAATATGCCTTGAAGGCGCACAACAGATTTATACTGATGCCATTTGATTTCAAAAAAATTTATGGGATGGGCGTGTATTTTTTTGCTAATATTTGATGGGGGTATGAAAGGATTTCGAAATTTGAAGAGGGGGTTTGAATTTTTCACTCCGCCCGAGCGCCCGGTATTAAAACACACCAACCCCGAACATAGGCAAATAAATAAGAAGAATTCAAATCCTAATCATTTGTTTGAAATACAAGAAATTATCTGATGCAGTCATCATTAATTTATGATTAAGTGGTGTATGAAGTTTTAAAATTGATCAAAAACTCAGAGTTCTCTTGTTTTTTTAGAAAAATTGATTTTCAAATAAGATTTACTGCACCTATAAAAAATTTTGGTAAACAGAACCTTCAGAAACTTTTTTTCTTTACTTTCAAAAGTTGATACAGTTGATACATAAAAGTTGATACAAAAGATTGGGGAATAAATTAAGAGGAGAAATTTTTCCATTAAAGGTTATTTTTATATTATGTAATTTGAAGCTGTGACAAACTGTATTAAATTGTCAAGATATTACGTATCAAAATACTTAAAATAGCTCGCAACAAATATTGTATCTATCATATTTTGTTTTTTATTACATATATATCTATATATATATATATACACATATATATGTGATATATTTCAAAAGATATATTCCAGGTAAGTTTATTATCAAGTTGTTATGTTTATTAAAAATTAAATTAAATTAAATTTAGAATATTTCACATCCACTTCATATAGCGTTAGATTATATAAAAACAGCTCTAATAGCGTTGCATCAAATAAAAATACTAAAAACATTAGTTCCGATATATTTTTATTTACTTTATCACGCATAAGACCTAGTTTACAGTAATACCGAATTTTAGATTTTTGGAGAAATTCGGAGGATTCGAATTTTCCATTATTTTTACGTGGGGCTTGCAAAAATATTTTCGAAAGTTATTATAGAAGGGCGCACGGGTTTGGTTATAATGTGCTTAGAGCTCCCATTTGAACTTAAAGTAAAAAAAATCATTGGTTTCTAAGGGGGTCTTATCCTCTTCGACCAGACAACCATCAAGATCCGGGGCATAGATACCTCTACCTCTCACAAGTTAAGTGAGCGCTCTACCAGAGCCTCCTTGACAACGAATATAAAATTTGCTCTATTCAGAAAAATAAAATAAAAAGTTAAAAGAAATTTGAAGGAACGGGGCGTCGATCTGCGTACCTCCCGCATGCTAAGCGAGAGCTCTACCTCCAGCCTTGGCCTTTCTTGACAAAGTACTTAAAAAAAGATATATTATTTTATGATATCAGTATATTTTCCCCATTGTTTAAAATTTACCAATGAATGATATTATAAATTTAAATTTTTAAAATTGTTTTCTGGTCTGTCAAGTTGTTTTTTGTTCTTTTGATGGCAGTTAGCATATACCAATGAAAATTCTTTATTAAAAAATGTGTAAAATACCGTAGGAAATTCGTAAAATAATTGTAAAAATAAAGAATTTAAAGGCTATTATTATAGAGATAAATATTATTATAGAGATAAAATATTATATACCTGTCATTTAAATAAACTCTGTTAAAAATTGAGTAGTAGCATAATGTTGCTTTATAACAAAAAGAGGTGGATAAAATTTAAGTTTTAGTGGAAATAAATGTATAAAAAAGATTTAAAACTATTACAAAAAAAGTATAATAAAAATTTTTAAAAGTTTGAGACAAAAGTTCTCATCATGTTTGCGCAAAACATTTCAACTTTGTCACTGAAGTTTTTAACAGCAAAATGATGCAAAAAATGTTCATTAAAACCTAAACAATCAAGAAAAAAACAAATTTTTGACGGTTATGAAAACGCGCCTCAAACTACCAAGATATAAAGAAATGCTTGGAGAGATCTATGATTGAGCGATGCGATATTATTTAACTTTTTTCCTCTAATAAAAAATCCATAACACAACATAAATAAAAAAATGGGGCTTCAAAAATTTGGGTATCCGAGACTCATATAAAAAATCCATCCTCAACTGTAACGACTCATCTCTCAGCCTCTGCTATAAAACCTCGTAGTACTGACAGAAATAGAGTTTAAACTTCTTCTTTCTTGTACAATTCTCCTCTAACTACACTAAAATGTCCTTGCCACAACTGCTTGAGCATTTCCATCCCAGATGTGTCCATTGCACATATGTTTAAGTACTAAGCTGACAAATCAAACAATACTTCTGCTTACAGCAAGAAGCCAGGCTTACCCAAAGCTATCCGTGAAACAATTTAAAAATTGGTTCGACCTGAGTGAAAAAAATCTATTAAAGCTTTGTTTGCAGGCGATCTGTACTATCAATTTTGAACTTTAAAAAAATAAAAACTGCATAATAAGCAATTGCTTTATTATTTTTATTTATTATATAAATATAAACAATATAAATTATATATAAATAAATTTCAAAAAATGGTAAAAAAATGCTGTGTTTATGGTTTCATGCGAGAATATTATAAAGAACATAAGGCAAGAGTTTTCAGGCTGCGAAAAGAAAGAAATGAAAGAACTCAATCACTTAAAGCCATTCCAAAAGACAATATACCCGATAAACCAGATACTTTTGTATGTGCAAAGCACTTTCTCGTAAACTTTGAAAAATAATTGTTCGTAGGAAAGAAAGACCTAAGAATCAGCACTCAGTTTTTGAAAATGTCCCTCAGAGCACGATTCCAACCTCGCCTGCTAACACATGAAACAGAAAGAGGACATCTTTTACTGTAAGAAATGAACAAGAGAATAAAAAGGAAATTTTTTAAGTAAAGACAAACTTTTTGTCAACTTAAAAATGAAATTCAAAGCCAAGAACTTTTATGTAAAATTATTTCTTGTATTACAGAAGAAAAACTTTGTATACAGTCAAATAACTTCTTCACTGATAGTATCCCAATGTTTTTTATAATAATTCCACAAAACATAAGGTTTGAATGCTATCATGCAAGTGTAAAAACATTTATTCCGGCACCTTCTAAAAGCCGAATTTTTCGAAGGTGTTAGATTTTTGCACTGTGAAACAATTATTGACAATAAAAACAAAAAGAAAAAATTCAAAGCATGTCAGCTGTCGATAAAGTTGGTGTACGTATTTATGAACCTGAAACGATCATTCGTGCATTTACATGTTATTGTGCTTCAAGATCACTTTATAGAAAATTAAGGAACACTACCAATTACCTAGCATCAAAACGCTCAGTAATATAACTTTAAAATCTCGTAAACTTGTTAATATAGATTTTATTGCAAAAAGTAGTTTTTAAGCTTGAAGATCAACAAAACTGTATACTTCTTGTCGATGAAGTTTATGTTAAGTCAGTTTTTTCATACCATGGTGGAAACTTATTATGAACATCTCAAAATAATCCAGAGTCTCTTGCGACTTCTTTACTAGGTATTATGATAAGATTTTTGTTTGGTGGGCCTAAATATCACTACAAAATGATACCTGTCAATAAACTAGATGCAGGATTTTTATTTTAACAAGCTATGTATGTCAATAATGCTGAAAAAACATGGTATCATTTTATCAAACATACTTCTTTAAAATTATTCTTTGACTGAAGTACCTAAAAGTTCAAAGGAACCAGCATTAAAAATTTTAAAGTTATCTATATAGTTTACATAAATTATTTAATATTTTTTGACTTAAACTAGTCATGATTTGCTGTTTATCAAGCAAAGTCGTCTCCCGTCTTCTACAATCATGAACTGCAGCTTAGCAGGGTTTGCAGCCATAGAATTATTTTTGAAATATTGTAATATTTATGTCGAGTTTTAGTTTGATGAAAAAACTCTGAAGAGAACTGTTAAGTATTGCGTTGTTATCTACAAAACTAAAAGTTCTTGCTTCATCAATATGCATGAGTAAGTCATTTATGAACATATTGAAATGAATGAACAGATACTTGAGAGACACTAAGTAGGGTTTATAATTTATCACTAAAGGATGATCAAATGTAAGTGCGTCGCTTTCTATTTGTTACATAGCTAAAGATTAAACTGAGGCTGCAATAATTAACTATGCAGTTGGTTAGAAAGGTCTAAGTCATCAAAAACAATTATTTCATTATCAATGAATTCATTCTTCAGAAGAGAACGATAACTCTGATAAAAATAACGGTTTAAATTATTTCTATAAAGATATAAAGCCTTTTTATTCGGCCTTTTAAGACTTACAACAAAGTTTCTCTGTGCCTTATAGCCTGCCCAATCCGCAGTATTGTTGGATTTCATTGCTATAGATTTTAGACACGTTCGTTCGAAATTGCTTTACGTAATTCCTTAGAAATTTGTGGCCAAATATTTTGGTGCATAACGTTGTTGTACTTTTCATCAAATTAACTATAACTATGATTAGGATTCTGGTTAAGAAAAAATTTTCTATCAGACAAATATGTTTTTAGTTTGAGATTTTTTTAACACCTGTAATGTCTCATTTTGGTGGAAATTTAACAAAAGTCGATTTTAGCATCAACCTATTGAGTGACGATCAAACCCACATACACTCAGATTCTAAAAAGACCTTTCCTGTTTGTAAAGATCAAGTCTCTAAAAGCAAGTCTCTACAGCTATCTTCAGAAGGTTCCCAGCATTTTTTGAAATAACACATGTAATGGAGGCAGTAATCATTAATAAAAGTGTTTAGCTAAGCATCTTTAAGTGAGACATCAATGGCATTTCTAATAATAACGTTGCCGTAATTTCTGTTATAAAATTCTAATACTGATGTCAAACTATTTAAAAAATGCTCCATCATATTGAAGAAAAGTAGTAAGATTTTCAGCAAAAATATTTAGACCACTGTCATGTTGACTGATGTGGCTAATAATTAAAAATAAATGTAAACACAACTATAAAAAATCATTTCATCAACATTTCACGATTTTTGACTTTGTTTTTTATGT
Source organism: Euphysa ruthae (assembly GCA_035046665.1). Taxonomy (NCBI): domain Eukaryota; kingdom Metazoa; phylum Cnidaria; class Hydrozoa; order Anthoathecata; family Corymorphidae; genus Euphysa; species Euphysa ruthae. The sequence goes on from JAUZNK010061283.1 coordinate 13,433, forward strand.
TTTGGGTTATCCTGTTTCTAATCTCAATACTCTTTTCCTTGTATTTATAAAACCTCATTTCTGTGTATTTGTTGAACGACCGCTCAATATCAACAGTTACGATAATCTACAGTATGATTATCCATTTGTACATAAATTGGTCATCGAAAACGATAAATTGTCTTGTTAATCGACGAGATAAAGTCATATAATTTGAAGAAATTTTTAGCTGAGATGAGTGCTTATTAGATAAAGATAGAAATTAACAATATATTGATAAATATTTTATTTGGCTGTGATATTTTGACTGATGTGGCTAGCAGCTAAATACTACTATCTTCTTGTGTTAAATATAGAAAATATGACACTTATATTTGCATCTGCAGAAGAAAATTGCAACAGACAACAAATTATCGTAAGCTACCAGTTGATTAATATATAATAAAGATGTAAATAGAATTAAATTCTCTGTTAGCATATAATGATATAAAAAAATTTTGTTTTTAATTTAAAATATATTTCAATTTACAATGATTAAATTAGTGAGACATTTTAATTTAAATTCATAAAACACCTGCTTTTGTTTAAAGACACGAAGCTAAATGTTAAAACAATGGATGTTCGAATGGAACGTTTTTAATTTTTTTTTGTTTAACGGCAATATTGAAATTAATTTCGGTTTTTTGATTTGGTAGCTAGCAATCTTTTTTCTCGATTGAATTATTCTCTACTGTTCAATTATTATTATTAAAAAAAAGGCGGAGTCAGCAAAAAAAACTTTCTTACTATAGAGATTTTTCGCGACACTGCCAAATGAGATCCAGATACATAGCTCTCTACGTTCGCTATTTTGCTTTCGCAAAAAATATATGGCAGATGTGTTTATCCAATTAAAATATGTTTTTTACAGTGTATGTATTTTAAATATGTTTTACATAGACTAAATTTTTTAAGATTCTATCTTCTTGAATATCAAAAATTTTCGTTTGTTGTCAGCATAATCCAACACTTTTTCATAATCTACAAATATATTTTCTTCTTCTTGAGCTCGTTTTAACGTGTTTATATGTATTTCTTAAAAATTTTATATTTTAATATAAGTTTCCAAAGTGTTTAAAAATAAGTCAAACATGAACAATAATACGCAATTCATTTCCAACCATATTCTTCTTTCTAAATTTCACCCTCCTTGCCAAAACTCTTATTAGAAAAACGAGCAGCATCCTTATGACGATTCAAATCATGAAGAGGTCACGCTTAAAAAATATAGCCAATAAATCTGGCAAATCTGTCGATTGGAAAAATTATAAAAATCGCAAAGAAATTTTATTGTGAACCTTAACAAACAAATCAAAAAGTCATTCTTTGAATCTACTGACATTAAATCTCTAAAATCATTCTGGAAAACTTTTAAACCTTTATTTTCGAATAGAGCTAATTTATCCGAAGAAAGAATTATTTTGGTTG